>JAKSZP010013634.1:0-67905 GCA_022478985.1 Massospora cicadina | reverse complement strand
CAGCCTTGCCTCAATTATCTCTTTTTCAGTTGGGGATAGGCTTCCTGCTGCTTCCTCACTATGGTATACCTCCATGGTCTCGATACTAGGCATTTCCGTTTGCCCTAAACTCTCTATTCTCAACTGTGTGGTTGGCGTCACCCCTGTAGTGAGCACCAGACCTGCTGCCCTTGGTTCTGCTTGTTTAACTTTGGAAATCTTGAACTTGGGGCGTCAAAAGGGGTAATCAGTTGACTGATTTGATACTAACCAACTCAGCTTAAACTTCTTGAGAGAGCTGTAAACTTGACAAAAACATGCCAACTGTGCATCTTCTTTACAGATAATCTTGTGTATGTCAGAATCTTCTCTTGACCCAACAGAGTTTATCTCAACCTCTTTCCTTGCAAGTCTAACCTTACAAGGGTCCTTCTCAAAACGAGTGTCTTCTTCAAAGCAGGTTAATTTCAGACTGGTTACTGGCGATTACTTCAAATAAAGGACAAACTTAAGATTCTGTGAAATAGACTGTTTATTTAAGATACAAACTTAGTAATTTTATACTAAATACTAAAGAATCAGGATGTAAAATAAATTGAGTGGATAATTGAATAGTGGATTGGGAAGATATTGTACTTCAACAAGAACCTCAGAACCATCTCTCCTTCCATTGATTTCTCTCTTTGGCATTCATTTTCTCAAGTTCCTGAATTTGTGAACTGTGGATGTAAAAATTTACTTTAGGTTAAATATTGGCAAGCAACCCAGTAACCTTTTTACTGCACAGGTTCAATTTCCTCGTGCACTTTGTTGCGTTGTATAGAATGTATTATTAATCAATAATAGTATGGAGACTATTATCCATAGTTGATATTGAACTATATTTCAGCCCAACGCAATGCCAGTATTTCCAATTAAATACTCTTGAATTAGTACTCATAGGAATTCATTCCCCATGCTCTTGTCTACCCGATCTTAGCTAAGATACCCCTTTGACAGTCTAACAGCCCAACACACAGTCAGCAGCTATCCCTGATTGTGGTTCCTTTGTCTCTAGATCCCCACTCGAATCTTTACTCTTCTCTCTGAGAGTCTTTCTAATTATTGCCTTCTGCAATAATATCCTTGATATATAACAACACAATAGAAGCTGATAGTCTAACTATACACCAAATTGATAATATTCCTGTAAAGCTACTTTCTTCTGTAAGGTTACTTTTTTATTACAGTAAATCATAGTGAATTATATAGTAGGGAATTTGTCTGTCTAACCTTCAGTTGACACCTCTTTGTTGAAACAGCAGCTGTCGCCATTGAATCACCCATCCTCGTCTTAGCAGCAATGGTCTTTCCCATCCTGGCTAGGATTCCGTCATTGGACATCCTTGAGACCTCAAATGGAAAGAGTCAGAAAACGTGTCCCTAACATTTTCCTCTTGATCCAAGTAAACCAACCATAATTGGCTGGCGACGTGCTTAGGTAATGGGACTTATTACCCATTATGGCAGGTCACTCACCAAACAATCGCTTCACCAATTGCAGTCAGCATCACTTACCTTGCAACTTACTATTCATTCCCAATCAGTTGTTGATGAAACCTGACAAATCCTAATTGGTACACTTGATAGTAATCACTATCAGATGCCCCTATTTCATTGGCAACTCCGCCTGATGAGATCTTAAGTATTCATATGAATTGACCCCCGATGGATACAACCAGGAAAATATCTCAAAATCCCCTGAACATAGTTCCTCTGAAACTCAAGCCAACCAATTTCTGATTCACTTCACCTTAGGGAATTTTCCCCTAGCGATACCAGGTAGTCTAGCAGGTTGGGAATATGGGCAAAAATCCCAACACATCCCCCCTCTTGCCTAGATTTCCAGCAAGAAAAGTACTGGGGCATGAGAACACCGCTTCAGGCACCTGGTCAAATACTTTATTGGTTCAAGCGGAGTACACTCATTAATACTCAATGCTGCTCAGGATGACCTTTGGCATACGGCGTTCTTCCTCTTTCTCCTCACTACCACCTTCTCAGAGCGCAGTCCCCACTACCTTCTTCCATGCCAGGCTGATTGATTTAGATGTGATAATATTAGTCCTTGGATCCAGTTTTCCCCCATCAGGGTATATGACCCACTGTCATATTCAGGATTCTTGGTCAGCATCCTTGATTTCCTGATTTTCTCCTCGTCCTAGATAAAGACTCTTGCTGTCAATGTTTGTTTCGCAGCTTAATTAAGAATACTTATTTCTTATTCACCCTTGTTATTTCTCTCATAACCTCTTGGCATAAGGCATTCTTAATTCTTCACTTGGAGAGCTAATCTCATTAATTTTGAGATTAATTTACCCAAAATTGGAGCTTAATGGATTATAGAGTGAATAATTTCAACTTCTATATAAGTCCAAAATCCCCTCTCTTGTCAAGCTCATATGTCAAATTCTGAGTCTCACTACCAGCAGGTCCTCAAAAGTCTGTCTGATCCAGACCTCCATCTCTTCCATCAGATGAGTCAGGATGCTCAAAGGAACCTCTTTTATGGTCCTTCCAGGACTCATATGCCTAGTCTGGCGCAAGTGGCTAGTCCTTCTGTCAAATTACTAGAAACAGTAACTAATCCCTTCAAAACCAGGCTGGCCATCGTTTTGAACAACTCTCAGCTGACTCTTCCTCTGCAGTCAATTCCAGAGTTGGACTTTGAAACTCTCCTGGATTCAGTTCCTTTTGCTGATTCTCCAAACATCATTGTAGATGCTCCAGAGATTATGACAGTTGCTCTGGATCATTCATTTCTTTCTGGGTCAGACCTGCTCCCTGAGTTCCTCTTACAACTTGGTCAATTTTACAAACCCGCTGTTCTGGTTTCTGAGCTCTCAATTGATAGCAGTATTCACTTTGAGCTCCCCTACGCTAAACTCTGGGCCCAAGTCACTGAGGCTTTGACTTTAGTGCTGAATCCCTCTGATATTGATAACCTTCTGGATTGGGATACTTCCACATATGCTCTTCACTTTGATGGCCAAGTTCTTCAAATTTGGTCCATGAAGCTTCCAGCCTCATCTGGGTTCCACCGTTCATTCAGCTTTAGCTTCTGAGAAGCCCATAGTCACCGCTTGCAGGATGCAATACACTCTCTGCACAACCATCTCTTCTCCGGCGCTTCCCATTGGTATCTTCCACTGATGTCATTGATTAGGGGTATGATTCAGCAACCCCTGTCAAGTATCCCTTGTTCATTGCTAGCCCACATGTCAGGTGTCCTTGATGAGGCCCATCTGCAGGCGCTCAGGACTAATCTTCTGGCTCTGGTGCCATATCAGGATTACTTGGAGTTTAAGCGCCAATTGCCTCTTTTTATACTGTTGCTTTCCTCCCCACTCTGGGGTTTTCCGATTGGCTTCCTCCAACATCTTAATTCCCTTCCCCTTGTCAAAATTTTCTCAGGGCTTGGCGTCCGCTCAACAAATGTGGTTTCATGTATGTCTCACCCTCGCTAGCATCCAATCGCATATCAATTTTGAAGGGCTGTTTATTCCTACCACAATCCATCCTCCCTCCCCCAAGAGGCGACATAGGCGAAATCTTCCCCATACTGAGGACAATCAATAAAAATAAAAATTATAAAAATATATTGAATTTTTTTATCTATGCGGTTTATAATTTTTTTAACATCTTTATCAATTTTTTTATCTTTATTCTTCTTTTTTACTATGGGACTTGATCTTGTTTTGGTTCAGTGGTCCATCTTTTTCCCCCAAACTTAAACCTGGGTACTTAAACCTGCCAGTTTTCCATGGTTCAGAGGTCCTTTTTTCAGACTTAACCATCTAGATTGGTTCAGGGGTCCTTTTTTTGGACTTGACCTAATCATCAGGACATGACCAACTTAATGGTTCATCAGTCCTTTGGGAACTCTTTTATTTTTTTCATTGATCCAATGCTTTACTTAGCATGGACTCGATTTTCAACTCTTCCATCTAATAGATTCTTGATGGGTTAAGCATTGGTTGCCGTCTTGGCAATTACTTCAAATGGACCCAACCACAATGCATCTAATTTGTTTCTTCATCCAAAACCATGCATATTGCAATAGGCAACTCTTTACCCTATTCAATATTCTTCTAATGCCAGTCACTTCTTGTCATCCGTCAATTTTGTTTGTATCCTTTTCTTCAAGGTTGTATTGAATGCTTGCAATTTCATATCAATCAGGATACTCATCAGTCAGTTCAAGTATTGCTCGGTACTCATCCCTGATGTAAGTTCCACAACCAAATATTAAATTGGCGGTAACGCGGCCTTTCTTCCATATAATAATTCAAATGACATCTTTCTCATCGCTGTATGATGACTAATGTAGGCGAACGTCACCAAACTCAGGTATGTTCCCCACACGGAAGTTCTTCCTGTGACTAGCTTCCTCAGCATCATGGCCAGCATTCCATTGACCCATTCTACCAGTCAGTTTATCTTTGGCTGGTATGGTACTGACATGACACCTCAGATCCCCATTATTTCGTTTAACCTCAGGAAAACCTGAGATGTGAAGTTGGTCCCATTGTCACTCAGCAGGACCTGCAGATATCCATGCCAGTATTTACTTGATCCAGGATGAACCTCGCAGTTCTGGTAGCCTCTACTCTGGTTAGGGCCTTCATCTTGACCCATCTTGTCAGATGGTTGATGGCAACTATGACGTACTTGACTCCCCCTGTGCTCAACATCAGCGGCCCCATCACATCGATGGACACCATGTTCCAGGCGTATCTAGGCTGACCAGTTGGTATCCAGTTGTATTCTTGTGTGGTTTGTGCAGCTGGCACTCCACGCAACAAGCCAGATAATCCGCAACATTGTAGTTGATCGATTCCCAGTAATAATACTGGCAAATATGGCTGGTTGCTTTTCTCAGGCCTCTATGCCCAACAACCTTGTGAGCTGTTTGTACTATTGCTGCTCTTTCCAATGGTTTCAGGAATAATAGCCACTGACCGTTGATCATCTTGAAAACTTGTCCATCCATAGTCTCAGTGTTTTCCATCGCTTTTCAAAGCGCACCTTGGATTTCTTGGGTCTTGTCACTGATTTTACCTTCAACCATTCTCTGGAATAGCTCATCTGCCTGTGGGTATACCAACTGTACCATTGGCAACCATGATAAGCTATCTGAGTTCTGATGAGAAGCCCCATCTTGGTGGACTATCTCATAATCATAAGCCTGAAGCTTAAGTGCCCATTGGGCCAGTCATCCTTTCAGTTCTCTTAGAGTGTGCAGCCAATGCAGTGAAGAGTGGTCCGTTACCACCTTAAAGTGCATTCTGTGGACATACACCTGAAACTGCTTGCATGCATAAATGACCATAAGGCATTCCCACTCGGTCACGATGTAGTTCCTCTGAGCGGCTGAAAGTGTCCAGCTCACATATGCCACTGGATGCTCATCCCCAAGTTCGTTTACTTATCTCAGTATGGCGCCAATCGCTGTCAATGAAGCATCAGTTTGAATGATAAACTCCCCAATCAAAATTCAGATATTTCAGAACTGGCGAATCTATCAAATACTGGCGTAACTCATTGAAGTAGTCCTGGGCCTCTTCATTCCAAATGAATCCTTTTTTCAGATCCTTTAATAGATGGAATAATGGATCAGCTATTTGGGCGAGGTCCTGAATAAATCTTCTATAGTATCTGACCATCCCAAGGAACACTTGGATGTCTTGGGCACTCTTCGGTACAGCCATACGCTCTATAGCTGCTATCTTCTGGGTTTGCAGCTGCAATCCACTGAGTTGATTACAAATCTCAGGTATTCCAACTCTTTCTTAAAGAAGTGGCACTTCCTTGGCTTGATCTTCAGATTAGCCGTGGACAGTCACTTAACTACTTTTTCCAAGTGGTGCAGGTGATCAGTAAATGTCCTACTGAACACGTTAATATTGTCCAGATATACTAGGACGCACAACAACTTCAAGTCGCTTAGTATTGCATCCATGGCCCTCTGAAACGTTGCAGCGCATTGCAGAGACCCTGGGGCATCCTCTTCGTTTGGTATAGCCCCTGCGCGGTAATAATCGCTCATTTTTCCTGGTCTTCCTTTGGCAATTCGATCTGCCAATATCCTGAGATCAGATTCATCATGGAGAAATACTTCACTTCTCCTAAACAATCCAGCACATCGTCGTTCCTTGGTAGGGGATATGAATCCTTCTTCATAATTTTGTTCAGCTTTAGTAGTCAATCACCACTCGGTTGGATCCATAATTCTTCTTCATGATCAGAATTGGACTCGCCCAGGGACTTGATGACAGAACTAGAAGCCCATGCTTCACTAGTTTGCTGATTACATCCTCCACTACTGCTTCAGTGGCTTTTGATCTTCAGATTGGTCTCATCCTTATTGGTAATTCTCCCCAGTGTTGACCTTATGAATCACATCTCATGCGCATCCCAAATCGTGGTCATCCTGAGCGAACACTTCCCAATATTTCTCAAATAGTTTGAGCACCTCCTCCTGCTGGGCTTCAGGCAGATCAGCGAGCTGCTCTTGATCAACCAATAGGTTGATGCTTTCAGCTACCCCAGCTGGTAATCCCATTTCATCTTGAGACCCAAAATTGTGGAATCTTCTCAATTTGGCCATCAGGATCAGATGAATAAATGTGACAATCTGATTCCTCTTGATCTTCATCAGTTTTTCACTCAAATTCACCAGAAGAACTCAAAGCTTCTCCATGGCCCAGCATTACTATCCCAGGAGCCACCCATGGCTCCACTCTGGACTTCTTCCAGGGGCTTCTGACCTCCCCATACAACAGCTCAGGAATCTCCAATGTCAACCCTGTGTCAACTATTATCTGTGATCCAGCCAGTATGGTCCTCTCTTTCTTGATCCTTAGTGGAATTCCCCAGTTTTCTAGGATTTCCACCTGCATCTCTCGTTGCTTCCTACCAACTAATTGGTATCAAATCAGTACAATGCCGTCATTGTATATCAGATTAATGAAGTTGTTTCTCTGATTCAATGGAACTTCACCGTCCTTCTGGTATAACAATGGTAACATCTGACCCAGGATGGTCAACGTATTATCCTCAAAATTACATTTAACTCCATACTTCCGCAGAAAATCCATTCTGATCAGGATGTTGTAGTTTTGGTTTGCCATAACTATAGCTGGCGTGGATACCACCAACGACTCAAATCATAGTGGCAGCGCACTATACACTCCATAGGAAACGGTGGTGTTTAGCCTGGCTGTTCCATATTCTTTCTTGTGTTCCAAGTCCAGGGAGATCTTCATCCTTATCACCAGCTTGGTCAACACAATATTGATGGGTGCTCCTCTGTCAACAATCGCCCTCACCCTTACTCAATTCACCAGAATATATATATACATACACTCAGAGTATTGTAATATAGTGTTTACTGAGTGAATGTTGGCATTATTAGCTAAATCTAGGGTGTGAATAATTTGCGCCGATAATTCAGGAAATGATTCTTTTATTGTGCTGAGGGGGATAGACAGATTAGCCTCATCTATATGGATGTTGGATAACTCTTCAGGATTCTCAGCAGTTTGAATCTTCTCCACCAGTTTTTAGGTGTACAGCCGGAAAACTTTCTGGATTATCTCAGGGTCAATTCTCTTCATCCCAGCTCTGGTCACGGCATTCACATCCATATTGACCACTTGATATAGCTGATCCTGTTTGTCATCTACAAACAGATTGCTAATGTCAATTTCTTCATTCATGATATCAGGAGGAACAGGTTTCTCCGCAGCTCAGGACTGTTCCACATCTAGGCTGCGGGCCCTTATCCCAAATCCTTGGTGGCTACTGTCTGCTTGGACTGGACCACGTTAATCTGATCCTTCAGCTTTTTATAGTGTATGGCGAAATGTCCTTTCCCGCCACACTAATAGCAGACCTTCTCCTTCTTGCTTAATCATCTGAATTCATCAAGCTTATTTACTGACACAGTTTGATTGGTAGCCTCCTTAGCTCCTTCCTCTTTCTTCGTGGGATTTGGATTTTGTACTGGATTGGACTTGAAGCTTATATTTGGGGCATCAAATGTTGCTCCCAAAATCTTCAGGTTATCTACCATTTGTGAGGTAGTTATTTCCATTGCAAACATGGAAGACACCATATGATGCAAATCATGATAGGGCTGCATGCAAAGCGATTCTAGTATCAAAGTCATCCAATAATTTCGCTCTTGCCAGGATCTGCGATTCCTGGTAAAATCAATCTGTGAAGCTAGCTTGAGACTCATCTTTATGGAACTGGATTCCCATAAATTCTTGCTTGCATTTTGACATGCATTTCAGACTCCTGAACTCCTTCATGATGGCCTCCTTTTCCTTGGTATATGACCAGCTGTCCCCCTCCAGGTGAGGTAACACTAAGTTTTGACAGTAAGTGTCCAGGCAATTCATGACTGTCAACGCCTTTTCACAATCTCCATAGCCATTCATGGTCATGTTGAACAGTAAGAAAAACACTGGGGCGTTATCCTGATGGAATGTTGTCAATTTTGGCGTTGCCCTAAATTCCTCTGAGTCATTTATGGCCGATTCTCTCAGTTCAGCTACTTGGCTAACTTTTGTGGAGTGACTTCAGGCTTCATCTCCAAAATGGCATTAAAAGCAGGTGGCATGTTCCTTGGGGTATTCAACTTCCCAAGTATCATGCAAGGACTTCTTTCTTTAGCATCACTTGCCTTATCAGTCTCACAAGCACATCTGTGAGCTTTAAGTTCCTCCACTTGTTTGATTAATTTCTTGATATCCACATTAAACTTTCTTAAACAAATGCAATCCACTTCTCACTCCGTTTTCATGTATAGGACCTCTCAAACAAGGTCCTCTTCTTTCTTCTTCAATAAGTTTACTTTGCCGAGTAATTCATAAACAAAGTTGTCTAAATTGTCTACTCCTTCCTTCACCTTGGTAACTCATTCTTCCAAGGCCATGAACTCCCAATGGTCCACTGAGTTTAAGGCATTCTGTTTTAAAGTGGTGATCTCAGTCCACAGCTTGCATAGCTCTTCTTTGTACAACATTATTATAGATGGTTCACTCAACTACCCCTGTAGTGAGCACCAAATTGTAAAAATTTACTCTAGGTTGAATATCAGCAAGCAACCCAGTAACCTTTTTACTGCACAAGTTCAATTTCCTTGTGCACTTTGTCACATTGTATAGAATGTATTATTAATCAATAATAGTATGAAGACTATTATTTGTAGTTGAGATTGAACTATATTTCAGCCCAACGCTCAGCCAGTATTTCCAATTAAATACTCTTTAATTCATACTTGTAGGGATTTGTTCCCTATACTCTTCTCTACCCAATCTTTGCTAAGATACCCCAGTGACAGTCTAACAGCCCAACACACAGTCAGCAGCTATCCCTGATTGTGGTTCCTTTGTCTCTAGATCCCCACTCAAATCTTTACTCTTCTCTCTGAGAGTCTTTCTAATTATTGCCTTCTGCAATAATATCCTTGAGATAGAACAACACAATAGAAGCTGATAGTCTAACTATACACCAAATTGATAATATTCCTGTAAAGCTACTTTCTTCTGTAAGGTTACTTTTTTATTACAGTAAATCATAGTGAATTATGTAGTGGGGAATTTGGCTGTCTAACCTTCAGTTGACACCTCTTCGTTGAAACAGCAGCTGTCACCATTGAATCACCCATCCTCATCTTGGCAGCGATGGTCTTCCCCATCCTGGCTAGGATTCCATCATTGGACATCCTTGAGACTGTCATGGTCCCATGACATCATAATAGTGACTGACCCCAAGGACAAGGCTGGGTGCCAGGAGGCCCAGAAGGTGAAAATTACAGGGCCTCCCAGACCTGAAGCATACCCTAGACCAACGCTGGGTATAAGCAAAATATGCCCAGGTTGATACTAGTGGGGTGCCAAGTGCCCAGCCCCTGACATTGGGCCAGACATTAAAACAAATGATCTACTGAATAAATGCAGATGGTTTGATTCAGTTTGTCAAGGACTGGGGTTTTGAAACCCATTCCATTTACAAAATAATGCGCTTGGGTCAAATCCAACTTCAATCAATCACTCAAGTGAAGTTGGTTTCAGCCTATTCAACTAATTTGGATGGCAGTAATGCCCTATTGGTGAGTCGGTGCTTGGAACCACTGTAGCATAACCCCTATTTCCCTATCTGAGCTTAAATATGTTTTCCCCAACCAAAATTCCTTGTTGGTCAGCTTCCCAAATAACCTTTTCCTGTTTAGTATTTATTTTAAATTTTATGATATTCCAAATACTCCTGTGTGCAAACCTCTTCGAGGAGGTCTTGTGCTCTATTAACCTCGCCATAGCAAATTCTTGCAGCTATCACTCATGCACCATTTGTTCACCCAGGTTCCCTCCAACCTGGGCTGCTTAGCCCTTTTTGCTATTTGCACCGCATTGCTTTTGGTGGGTTTTTTATTGGAAAAGTTGCACTTCTATGCCTAAGTAGTTATTGCTCCAGCTCCCTCTGCTGGGCTCTAATTACTTTAGCATTAATGGCTAGTTCCCTGGCATTGGCCTTGTGCACCATGCACTGCCACACTAGGAACAGGAGAGTTATAGATACTCTCCTTACAGAGACCTCAAATGGAAAGAGTCAGAAAATGTGTACCTAAAGTTTTCCTCTCAATCTAAGCAAACCAACCATAATTGGCTGGTGACCTGCTTAGGTAATAGGACTTATTACCTATTATGGCAGGTCACTCACCAACTAATCAATTCGCTAGTTGCAGGTGGCATCACTCACCTCACAACTTCACTATTCATTCCCAATCAGCTGGTGATGAAACCTGACCAATACCAATTGGCACACCTGATAGTTAATCACTATCAGATGCCCCTATTTTTCAGCAACTCTGCCCAATGAGATGTATCTCACCTCCTACCCCATCAAAAGCTTATTATTTCAACTGGTTAGAGATATAATGTCAATATTCAGCTTAACCCTTTCAATGATTTGATGTATATATGCATCCAAAAACTGAGGGGTATGTAAACCTAAAAATGCATATATGCATCCAAAAATGAGATTTACATATGTTTATCTCAAAATTTATCAAATATTCATGTTATGATATGGACCAAAATGAGCTTAAAAAGTGTGGACATTGGCTAAGAAATTTTTGCAAAAATTAAGGCCAAAAAATGGAGTATTTTGTTGAAAATCAATGAAAGGGTTAAATATATTTAGTTAGGATAATCAGCTCACCAGCCATGAAAGCAACAGCGAAGCTGTTAGTCCGAGTGGCTCGATAGTAGCACTGGCACAGCCTATAGGCTATCAGTGTGAGCTTATCATCCGATAAACTTTAAATAGCATAGCGAAGCAAGGGTATCTGGATGTTAGGTTTATATATAATTTAAAAAACCTGCCTAATTTGGTTAATAAATACTTTTGGCAAGTTAAGTAGAAGTTGATTTAGTAGTTTGGAAGACATGTCATGTACATAATGCTTTTAATATAGTGAGATGTTTTGGGAGCAGTTTGGTGTTATTTGATTAATTTGATAGGCTTATTTTATTTGGCTGAGTGGTTATGGTTTTTGTCAATTTATAGGATACAGTTTAGTTTGAGGGTGATTAGTTATTGGTTGATTTGATAAGTTCAGTTAGGTTTGGCTGAGTGGTTTTTCTTGATCTATAATTTAAAATCTAAATTAATAAATTTGAATATCTGAAATTCTATAGATACCATAGTGAAGCGCGGATAACAAATGCTAGTTGGATAATATTTATTAAATTTTAATCCTGTGCTCATCGGCTTTAAAATTAGTGATAGTGGAAAACCAAAATTATTTAACCATGTCAAGTTTACTAAATTTAATTAGCCAACTAATCTGATAATATCTATTAAATTTTAAAACTAGTGCGCATAGACATCAACATACTGAGATAGTGGAAACCCGGAAATTATTTAACCTCGTCACTTTTGCTAAATTTTAATTAGATAATTAATCTGTTAATATTTATTGAGTTTTCATCCGGTGCTCATTGATATCAAAATTACTGAGATGGTAATAAACTAAAATTACTTAACCGCTTCACTTTTGAAAGATTTTAATCGGGACCATTAATTTAAAATATTTATTGAATTTTAAAACCGGTGCGGATCAGCTTTTAAAATCACTTGGAATATGGTACACATCGGCTTTAAGGTAAGATAACCTTGGGAAGGTTACTGGAAGGGGCGGGGCCCCATCAGTTGGTTGGGGCTCGATGGGGGATAGGCGGGGTTGGCATGTCAATGGGGTGATCAGTTGGGGGAAAGGGGAGGGGGTGGACGTTGGCATATCGGTACAGTTAATAGTAGCAAAATCAGAGGAGGGGGAAAACATGTCACCGTAGGAGAGGTTGGATTGTTTGGGGCCTAGGCCCTGGGTCGGGGGCTGGTGCGAAAGGTGGTGGCATCATCCAGGTCCTGATCAAACTACAGGTTACGCTGGGACTCGGAATCCAGGTTCGAGTTGGAGCGGTTGTGGCACTTATCAAACCGGCGGCGGCGGCGCTCATAGTCCTCCCATCGGTGCAATGAGACCTTGGAGGCATCAAAGTCCCCATCCTTACCGCCGTGCACCTCGCCCTTGGCTTCACCCTCCACCAGGTGTGTGGCCCCCACAAGAAATCATCAAAGTGCCAGTACGAGTAGATGGGGAGGACAAAGTTCCACACCGGGAGGGCAAGCAGGTAGATCCCCATCCACGCCACATAGATTAGCTTCTGGGAGGTGATGGTGATGAGGAGGGTGGGGGTGAAGAGCACGGCGATCAGCATCACCAGGGGGAGGGCCGAAGACAGGCTGGTGATCTTGGAGCGCGCCACGTTGGCGATGAGGATGAAGGTCATGATGGGCGATGGGGAGGACCACCGTGCCAATCAGCTCCATAAAGATGACAAACTGCATGGAGAAGCAGAAGGTGCTGCAAAGGTTGTGCACCAGCATGAGCTCCAGCAGGTTGTGGATGGTGGAGTTGATCCAGCGCCACCGCTGGGAGAGCAGCACCGCGAACTGGTCCGGCACCACCGTCTTGCATACTGCCTGGGGCAGGGAACATCATCTTGCGGTTGGGGAAGTTGCGCAGCATCAGGGTGGTCAAAAACCGATCCTCGCCGAGGAGCAGCAAGTTCTTCTGGTGGAGGGTCTCGACAATGTACTGCAAGTATTCCTGGATGATCTCCAGCTTGGTGATGATGGGCACCCACTCCCCATCCCCCTTGGGGGCCTTGAGGCGGTACATGCAGAAGCAGCCCGGCAGGCACGTCACACCCCCAAACATGCTCTCAAACCCCTTGCCAAGGTGATGGGAGATGTAGTACTCAAACACCTGGATGCCCATTACCCACGAGTCGCGCTTGTTCGCAATCTTGGTCTCGCCGCACAACCCCATGATGAGCGGGTCGTTGATGAGGCAGTACGTCAGAAGTTTGAGGGAATCTGGGTACACCTTCGTGTCGGCATCCACCATCAGCACCATTTCGAAGTGATCGGCGGTGACGCCCATCAGGTGCTGGATCTTTTGGAAACAGGTCATAATCCAATGGGGTCATACGCTCGTTGTACAGCACGCGGCTGAAGAAATTCATGAGGATCAGCTGAGAGTCATGCTTGCCACAGTTGCCCGCCTTGGGCTTCCCCTCCTCCACGGCATTGCCACACTTGATGATGACAAGCGTGGGCACCCGGTGATCCTTGTATATGAAGTGGCCCGGGTAGACCTTGGCGCGGTTGTGCCGCTTGTGACCGGCAGCCACCGCGATGTAGCTTTGCGGCTCGGGGTCGTCAAATGCTGGATCCACCTCAAGCATGCTGAGGCAGATGTTGGGGGTCGACATATCGTTGCCCGACCCAGTGATGATGCCGTCGGCGACAATGAACAGCAGCTTCTTGTCGTCGCTGAAGTCGGTATCGACCAACGACTCAACCATGGTGCATCAACAGCTCGCCCTCGGAGTAACACGTCACCAGCAGCACCGTAAACAGCTCATGGCTGTCATCCGAGACGGTTTGCCCGCCCGTAACCATCCACGGCACCTCTTTAACCGCCACCGAGCGGGCAACGGCCTTAGCTTTACCCTTGGGCCATTTGGCCAGCTGGTCGGAAATGAACCAATGGAAGATGAAGGCCATCGCAAAGCGGATGGCGATGATGCCCAAGATCACCACCAGTGACAGCGCCATGAAGAAGTCGACCCCGAAACATCCTACCGCCGACTTGGCCAGACGCCCCGCCCCGTACTTCTGCGTAAGGCAGGGGATGGTGGCCAACAGCCTCACGTCGCGGTGGAAGAGCCTTGTGGCGTCGCAGGAGCCGCGGCTGGCCGTGGCGCGGATAACGGCATCCAACGGATCACCCGGGATGGGGGTGGGGTTGGCGTTGAGGTAGGTCTTGAAGTTGGCCATTGATCACCGTGAAGCCCGGGATGACTTGGGCCCAGCCGTATCCGGCAATCTGAGCCTGGTCATCCTTCGTCTGGAGCTGAATGTTGAACTGCGGCGCACTGACCTCGATGGGCTCAAATGGGCATCCCTGGTTGCCGTTGTCATTTGAGCAGGTGTCGAAGGTGACGGCCTTCAAGCTGACCCCGGAGGGGAGTGTCAGCGAGCTACAAGCGGCCATATCCTGAGGATTCCGTTTAAAGTAACTCGATATGTCGGGAACTTGGGTGGGGTTCACAAAGGTGGGAAAATTGTCGGGAAGGTTGGGGTATCGTGCCGGCATACACCCCTTCGTTGATGACGTAGTAGCCCTTGGCTAGGAGGTTAAAGAAGATGGTTTATTTTACCAGCAAACTCGCCTCCATCCGCCGGCCCGATGCTCATTAGGCTGAATCTGATGTTCTGCCTAACCGAATCAGGACAGAAGGCGTAAGGGAGGCCGAGGGTCAGAAACACCACCACGGCGCAGATTAAAGAGATGATGAAGCATAAGCTGATCTTCTCACGCCACGCCTGAATAACGTCATCGTTGGGAAACCCACACCATTTGAGGATGGCGCTAGGGGCCCAGAAAGATGACGCCCCTTGAAAATAAAACCCACCCGTCCAACTTCTCGCGCTCCGCGTCCCCGCTGAGCATTGGCTCCTGGGGCTGATACCGCTCCAGACGGGTTAGCGTCTTGCCATGCCATAAGGTTCGCCCACGCTGCATTGCCTCCACACTCATCGCTAAAAAACGTCAGCACTCACCCCTTTATCGCATCCCAACCACCCCTCTAAAAGCATAGCAAGGGTGGCTCAAAGGGCAACGTACATCCACCGTTAAAATCCAACAAAACTTACCGTCAGTTAACTTTAATCTCCACCTTACAGTTTAACCCCTCCACTTAAATATCCATCCACCCATACCGTCACAAATACATTCCACCAACCGTATGCTCTAGCGATAAGGAGGTAACTTCTCATCCAACCACCTAGGAATACCAACCTGAACCGCACTCCCCATCTCAATCCGAACCTCATTTCTCGGATTTAACTTTGTATTTATTTAACCAACTCGGTTCTTTAAACCAAATCCTAATTTAAACTCACCTCCAGTTTAAAGGTAAGTAGAATCGATCTATGCGACCCCCGATTTAGTGATGCCCCTTAAACTATATATCCAATCAAACAACACTAATTTGATTTTAGCATCAAATCAAAACGAAAGCATTCTAATACCCCATCGTAGATTAATCAATAAACCCACCTTAATGTAAACATATCAAAGTAACTCCAATCCAATCGAACGATGCAAGTTTAAGGTCCAGCATCCATGCCACCCCGATTTGAACGCATCTTTGTTACAAATTTAAAACCCCCAAATTGATCTTACCATTTCTAACGGTATGGACGATCCATCAACCAACCAAACGTCATCTGATTTCAATCTAAGTTTGGTTACCTAACCTTGAACCCAGTATTCTCAATTGCCCCAGTTATAATGGTTGGTTTAATGAGGCAGATAATATCTAACTTGGGTTCCAAAGTTTAAATAGAGTTTACAATATAGTTTTGAATACAGTTAACATCCTCCGCGGATAAAAATAAACTCATCCATTTGATGTAAACTTGCGAAAAGTACCTTAAGTGATGGGTAAAATTAAATTTAACTGGGGTGGTGTTATATCACCTTACCCATCGGTAATCCATCAGATTAGATTTGTCATGTGGAGGAGGGAAAGTTAAGCCATACTAGGCGGTTAGCTTTGGTTGTTCTATAATTTTGGGTACAAAGTTCAATATCTCTATATATTATTTCTCAAAGGTGTTTTTTTGTCGGTGTGAAATATCTCCCTTAATACTGTATCAAAATTAATGTTTGATACGCCATTTTGAAGATTATTTTTCCCTCTAATGATGAAAAATAAGTAAATTATTATTTTCATAGTAAAATAAAAAGTTTTATGTGTAACAAGTGAAACCCCTATATGTTTTCGATGGCATTCAGTATATTGTTACGGCTGAGCAGTTTGATATTCGGTTGATTCGATACTTAAAAGGTTTTGGCAAGCGATTGATGGTTTTGGGTTGATTAATAAGCTTAACGGTTTTAATAATGCAGTTAGTGATTGGTTGATATGATAAGTTAATTGGTTTTGGTAAATAGTTGGTGGTTTTGGTTGTTTCGATAAGTTTAGGTTTGTTTTACGAATACGCAGCAGTTGGTGATTGGTTGATTTGGTATATTTAATGGTTTTTAACCGACTTTGAAAAAGAAGAAGGTTATCAATTCGACCTGTATGTATGCTTTTTTCTTTTTTTCTGTTTGTTCACGCATAACTGAAAATACTGGACCGATTTGGATAATCATCTCCAAAAATCGAGGATGCTCCAACTTAGGTCCCATTTTAATTTTGTAAGTATTGGTCAAGTATCTGCCCATTAATTTAGTAAATAAAAAATGGGCTTGGAAGCGATGGATACTTGTGGGACTAATACAACTCCGGATAAACCTAGTTCCGGCATCGGTTAAGCGATAGCTTCGAAGCACTTTTGACATGTCCTATGGCTGGGGGTATGTTCAAAATTCAGTCAGTATGAGCTCATAGCGGGATGAGCTTAAATCAATATAGATGGCTATCATTTTTGCATAATTTGAACAATAAACTCATCTAAATTTAATAAAAATAAATTATTTTAGATAGCGATCAATAAATTTACATAGATTGACTAATAAAAGCAACCAAATCTAATATAAAATGAAGTACTGTAAATGGCGATCAGTGTATCTGGCATACGTTGACCAATAAAATAATCTAAATTTAATAAAATGAAGTATTGTAGATGGTGATCAATAAATGTAGTATAATTTGACGAATAAAATCAACTAAATCTAATAAAATGAATTATTAGAATATTTAAATTTTATTCGAGGCGGGCCGACCTGGGGACGATACCGCATCGATTAGAGGGAAATCGAATGAATGGGAAAGGAGAATAAAATCCGGAAAACTTCCATGCGCGGCGTATGATAGGCCAGGAACTCCATGGACCGCCTTTGCTATTCGCTATCTCAGTTCAGGGCATTGGTGCGCAACGCCAACATAGTCATAGTCGCCCCTACCCAAAGTTCCTCTACCGGAATCGAACTCGGGGAGGCAGCGGTAGAGGTCCCTATTCTACCACTGGGATATCCTCCCCTATCCTCCCCAATTATTAGTATATTTATTGGTTGGGACCATCTAGTACTAAAAAAAATTAGTATATTTATTTATAAGATAATATATATAATAGATATACAATGAGTTTTATTTTTATAGAGAAATAGTAAGGGGTCAAAAACAATATATAGAGATAGTAAAGTTTTTTAAAAAGTAGTAAAAAGAGCCTCTTTTAAGAATGCACTAATTTTTTGAGGGGAAAAGAGCTGGGGGTAAAGTTTTTTTGGGAAAAAAGAACCTTCTCAAAAAAAATTTTTGGAAAAAAAAGAACCTCCTTTGAAAAAAGCTCTAAAAAGTATGAAATACTTGAGAAATTAAGCCTACTCAATAAAACCCTTTTTGAAGTCAGGGCCATATTTTATCTGACTTATAATAGGCATTTATAATTTATATATACTCAGTACTATATATTATAAGTTGCTTATAGTTTACACTTGGACACAATCCAGACATAAGAAATAATTTGTATTTATGAGAAAAATTCTATAATTCAGTTTAAAATATGGCGCTGACTTCAAAAAGGGTTTTATTGAGTAGGCTTAATTTCTCAATTATTTCATACTTTTTAGAGCTTTTTAAAGAAGGTTCTTTTTTCCCAAAAAAAGTTTTGTTTTTAATAAATGATTGGTGGTTTTGGTTGTTTCAATTTAAATAATTTTTGCTTTATATTTTTATGACAAAGCAGTTGGTGATTGGTTGATTTGGTATATTCAATGGTTATAGCTAAGCAGTTTAGTGGTTTATCAATATGAATCATCTGATAAACTTTAAACACCATAGCAAAGCAGGGTACCTTGATATTAGTATTAATATAAGTGTATATATTATTACATTGCTGCTTTTTTATTTTTTTACTAGAAATTATGCTTATATTAATAACATTTCTCTTTATTTTTGTAACTTTTTAAGAACATTTATATTTTTAATATACTTTAAGTTTCACAAATGCTTAAAATAAAAATTTAGATTTTATTCAAGGTACACAACCAGGGGACAGACTTTACCAATACTTGATGAGCAAAAGAACTGAATGAATGACTGATGGAACAAAAAAAACAAACCTCCAACCAGGTGGGGAGCAGAATACCGCTAACCCACCATGGCAGAGGGGAGGGGGTCAGGCAGATCTGCTACAAACTTATTTTCATGATAGAATCATAATGATTGTAGTAGCAGACAAAAGCAGAGAGCTAGGGCGTTGGGGTATCAGCATGGTGGGGGTGGATGGAGGTGATTATGAGTTACTTCCCTCAAGATCTGCTTAGAAGACAGCCTCAACTAACTCTGCAACTTGGTGTACAGCTTGAAGGCGGGCATCCGGAGTTGGGCCAAAATGGTTATACTTTGTGGGGTGATTTTAGAGGTTGGGTTGAATGCTGCTAGTTTTTTTATAAACCTTCAAAATGATAATAAATGATAAATCAAAGGGTTTACATCTCTTCAAAAAAACTCCTGTGCCAACTTTTAAACCCCCAGAATTAAATTTTTCTGTGTGAATGCAGGGACAAGATTTACCTTATTTAATAATTCAAAGTTTTAAAGTTTATGATAAAAAGTTCATGTTTTTTAAGTTTTCAATTTTATGACCCACCTAGAAAAACATGTTTTCTATAACGTTGACTTTGAAATGGTGCTGAGGTTATTACCAAGGACCAAATTAATTACAATTGGTATATAAAAGCCCAATTCCACTCATTAACCTTTTAAATACCCATAGGGTTGATAACTTATAAATGATTAAAAGTTATAAGCTTAAAATCTGGTTGATGGATACTTATTGGGGTTTAAATACACAACTTGAAACTAACTTTAAAAACATCACTTCTTATAAAAAACTTAGGTTGTGGATATGGTTCAATAGATTTTTACTTTAGTCTATGCATCTTTATTCTCTGAGAGGTAAACTGCTTTACTAATAGTAGATATATTTTAGTTAACCTAACATCATAAATGTAATGGACAACTAAATGCATCTACACATTATACCACATGCATGCAAGTGTCAAATATCATTTTAGGTATACCCGCTTGATATAACTATGCAACTGCTTATGCCAACTATAAACTAATAGGGTATTATTGAAGATTAAAGTCAAGCTGACACAATCTATAACAGCGTGCAATTAAGCCATAGGCTATTATAAATTATCAACTAACTAGGCAGCATGCTATAAATCTATAGCTAGAATAAAAGTTGGATACTTGATCACCCCATTAGATTGATATTGTTTGAGGATGCTGGGCTAAAGATAAGATTTAGGATGCCATTGTAGGTTAGCAGTTGAAGCATCAGGTTAAACTTATCTGGAAGCTCAGCAATTTTCCAAATTTAATTTAGGTTAGGTTTTAGTAATCATAAAGTTAACAGGTAACAAGGGTGGTTAGCTGGGTGGGTGAAACTGCTTCCACCCTAATACAGGTTTTGAGTTCAAAATCTGTACTGGCCAGAAAAAAATTCTCAGTGTGGTATATTTGTTCCAAGATCAACCCACCTCAAATATTAAAAAAGTTAACAGGTTGTGTTAAAGAAGTCTGGTCAATAGGGTTGATGTAGATACATCCAATTCTAATTTCACCTTTACAGATGCCAAATTAGACCAACTTTAGCCCTATCTGACCCTTATAGTCAGTAGCAAATTGATAGTATAATCTTAGTTGGTTCAGAAGAGTAATTGTGCTTTATTGCTTGAAAGTATCTAGAGCATATTATAGCATACCTTAAAATTTACTAGCCAACTGATCCTATTTAGATTCAAAAGACATATGCAATCTAATACCCACCTCCAGTTGCAGAAATCTAAAGATCCAGCTTATATTTTTAGTTTATTTAGCATTATATTATATTAGTCACTCTATAGTAAGAGACATACCAAGCATTTAAATCCTCATTTTATAGACTTTAATCTTTTATCCTAATGAGCCTTTATAGTTTAACGCTTCAAGTAGTTTAAATAGGATTATATTTGTTAATCTAAATATCACTATCTGATTAAGTTTGAGTAAACTTTAAAACAAGTAAGGATTAATTAATCTTATAGTTGACCTTGAAGGTTTAATGATTTATTTTTATCCTTTTTTATCAACTAAAGTTTACATAGGTTTAAAACTTATCAAACTACTTTATTAGCAGCTTACCTATGGCTAATATAAGCAGGTTTACTGATACTAAGATTATAGTTTTATGGCGAAACTGCCAGCCTTCTTCGCCCTCTCCCAGATGGTTGGAAGACTGGGAAGCGGCGCAGGAAGCACTCCGCTTGGAGCTCACACTGCAGGAAGAACGGGCAGCAAACTTTACAACATCTCGTTACTATGCTCAATGGGAACGCCCCACCCACTTCTTCTTTCAGAAACAGAAAGCTCAGTCAACAGCTCAGGATATTACTGCACTGAAGATTGGCACTACAACTACTTCGGATAAGGAGGAAATCACGCAGGAACTACACCGCTTCTACTCCAGCCTCTTCCATGCCACCCAGGTGGACCCATCGGACATCCAAGACTTCCTGTGGTGGGCTCCAGAGCCGCCCATTGACCCACGGGCTGATGAGGCTCTACTGGCGCCTATTTCCATCCAGGAGGTGATGGAAACCCTTCTGAAATACCCACAGCTTAAAGCCCCAGGCCCAGATGGAATACCCTTTGAGGTGTACCTTCTGGAACCTGCAGTGATAGCCAGAACCCTCCGCGACCTCTTCGCTGCACTCTTGGTGAATGGCGAGGTCCTCCCCGACTCCAGAGGCTCAATCACGACCCTCATTCACAAGAAGTCAGACCGTGAGAACCTGGCGAACTGGCGCTCCATAGCGTTGATCAACATGACCACAAGATCTTCACGAAGCTTCTGGCCAACCGCATCACCAAATGGGTGTCACCTCGCCTCTCCCCATCCCAGCACGGTTTTATTCCGGGGAGGTCGTTATGGGACAACTATAATGACATTCACGTGACTTTGACTGCTAACTCTCGTAAGGTGAATGGATTTGTGGCTCTCCTGGATATGGAGAAAGCATATGATCGGGTAGCCTGGAAGTATATTGATGCTTCCCTGGCCCGCTTCCATCTCCCACCCGCAGCTAGGCGCTGGATATCAGCGCTCTATGACCAGCTCCACACCAGAGTCCTGGCGCCAATGGGTTTCACAGTGGCAGTACCAGTTGGACAAGGTATCCGGCAAGGGGACCCCCTGAGCCCTATCCTTTTTAACATCACCCTTGACCCCCTCTTGGCTTCCTTACAGGACAAGCTAACAGGGATTCTGGTCCCAGGTAAAGCCCCCACACGCACCATGGCATTTGCAGATGACACTGCCATTGCATTTGGCTGCCCTGGGGATGTTGCCCTCGCTGCTGTGACCATTGAGAGGTACACCAAGGCGTCCAACGCCATGGTCAACACCTCCAAGACAACAGTTGTACAGGTCGGCTCCCCCACCTTCCCCCCACCATTTGGTATTGAACCTGAGCGCGGTACCTTCCGTCACCTGGGCGTTCTCACCAACCAACAAGGAGTTGCGCTAAAAGACAATGAGGATTTTCTCCTCGCAGCAGTTAACTCCAGGATTGCCAGCTTGAACCAGCGGCACATCACCCCCCAGGGTCGAGCTCTGATGGCCAATGTGTTCCTCCTCTCCAAAGTCTGGTTCCTAGCGCACGTCTGCCCATTCACAGATGCCTTTTATACGCGGCTCAATGCACTCCTCCGCTGTTGGATCTGGGGCTCAAACCATCCACCAATGGCCCTCTCAACCATTGCCCAACCCTGCAATGAAGGGGGCCTAGGGCTTCTGGACACGCGATCCCACGCCACCACAATCTTCCTGAAGTTCCTATGGCCGATTGTCTGCTGGGACGCGACCCCCATGCCCCAATGGGCGCCCGCCCTCCGCCAGTCAGTGTCAGCAGCTCTGGGTCTTCCTAGAGCATCTCTGACCTCATTAGGGGAGTGGCTCACAAACCACCCAGGCCATCGCCTATAACCATCCTCATCCCCCTACTGGAACCAGGCTCTCCTTGCCCTGAAACGAGTAGGCGCGCGGATCCACCATGCCTTCCCATACAGAAGGGAAGGCCCTGGCCTCAGCCCCCGTCGCCATGCAATTGTGCACAATGGACAAGTTGTCACAACTCGCCTCAACCCCCAAGATCGTCCTCCCATCCGCCCAAGACTCCTTGAGCTCCTCCCTCCCTCCGTGAGATTTGACCTTAAGGAATTGTGGAAGGACGTCTATCACCCCATCCTGTTAGCAAAGGTGTCCAACACCTTATGGAGGGTGCTCCACTGTTCATACAGGACAGGGGACCGGACTGGCCCTACCTTCCAGCACTGAAGCTGCCCCCGCTGTGTGGAGCCTATTGACTCCCACCTCCATCGTTTTTCACCTGTCCAGGTGTAGCCGCATTTTGGACAAAGGCCTGCGCGCTCCTCCATGCTCAGCCCTGGTCTGGACACCCTGTGCAAGACCTCATGTTTGAGCAGACATTGCCTGGTTGCCACTGACCCCTCCGTGTCCTCACCTATGCCACAGCCATCTGGACCATCCATAACTCCTTCCTTCGTGCTGCCTTTGACCAGCAGGTGTGGACCCTTTCACACATGATCACCCACTTTCAGGTGCACTTTGAGATGGCCCTGAAGGTCTGCAAAATGTCGCCAACCCTCCCCCGCTCAGTTGTCACTGCAGCACGGCTCTGGCGCGTAAACCCCCCTCCCTTTCTCGATGCCTCCTCCCTCCCCTTCCCTCGCCTCAGGCTCTTAGGAGCCCAGGCGTAATTCAATAAACATCGATGAATCCCCCCTTGGGTTGGGACCATCTAGTACTAAAAAAAAGATTACAGTTTTATGCAAGACGCATAGTATGTATATCAGATAGTTTAACAACCACTTATATAACATGTATTAAATTTTATTTCTATCTGATCCCACTCTCAAGCAATTTTAAAAAAAAGTTTATTTTATCTGTACTGCCAAAATACCACTCAGCTAACTATGCCTTGGCTCCACTGCCAGCTTCTCCAGTATAGCAGCGTTGAACCAACCCCAGCATTTTCCACCCTATGAGAAAATGTATCAGGATTAGTTTGACAAGCCTATAAGCCCCAACCGCTGTTATGTACCTCTAAGGGACTTAGTGCTCCACCATGCACCCACCCACCTAGTTTGCCCTAACCTCTCATCCTACCTTGTTCCAATATTCAATTTTTCCTCCAAGTTAACTATGCTAGATTATCCTATATGCTAGAAAAGCAAAAAAATGAGCTTGTTACCCTGCTTTTGCACCAGTGGAATCCATTGACTTCCACCCTTTTAAGGGATATTTTGGTATAGGTTTCCACTATAAAGAGGATTCTGCAACGGTAGCAGAAACTAATATTATCTAAAGTAATCCTATCCCACAACTTGTACTTACCTACCCACTTACAATATGAAGATGGTGAATTTTGCCAACCTCCTGTTACACCCCCTACCCCAGGTGTTGTACAATGAGTTGATGTCAGGGCTCTCAGCCTATGGTTCAAACTCCATCCTCTACCTCACTTCCTCTAGAAGTGCTAAGAGCCTCACAGTTCATCATGCTACCACTAATATCACCTCTTTACATGCTGATATCACCTAACAAATACCCCTGCATCCCCAAATTGCATCCACATCTGACCATTTCTTCTAGGCATGCATCAACAATAGATACCAAATTTACCTTACCTGTTTTACTTTGGATTACTCCAAAAATATTTCTGGTAGTCTGCCACAAAATCTTTCAACACTATCTATGATGCCAAAACCACTTTGGAGGAATATATATGGGGTAACTTGCTGTCTGTACCCTTTCTTCCTGTTCAGCCATTGAGCTAAGGACCCAAAACCTCATACTCCACTATGCTCAGCCATTAGATAATTCTCTTGCCAATCAGTAGAAGGTTTGGACCACTATTTTCTCCCAAGCACCTTCTCAGTTGTCCATTTAGCCTCACTCTTAAACCAATGCCCTAATACACTTTAACTAAAATTTCTTGGTCTTGTTGCTAAAGTCTCTGAATTGGGTATCCCATTAACCTATCTTAACTTTGCCTCAAATAGTTTTTTATTCTGATTGTAATGCCCAGATCCCACCTTGCTTTTATGCCCTGAAAATCAGTGCCATCCCATTCTTCTCCAATCATCAGCTCACTGTTGAAGCGGCAGCATCACCTGACTGTTATTCTCTCTGTAAAGCTGCACCTAAGTCTAATATGATTTGGGCATAAGGTCAACTCCCTCCTGATGTCCCAGAAACCCTTACCACTGCAGGTAAGTGTCCCCAAATTCCACAAATTAGCTCATGATTGAATCCTGAATGTCATGGCAGTGGCCCCTGGTCCTAAATAAAATAATACAGATGAATATTGCCACCTTCATCATGCTCCCTTATGCCAGTATCCCAGATGAGCATAATCTTGCCAAAAATATTGGAACCTTTTATTGTGGCGCACAATCTCTTCTTTGCATATCCCTCAGGTGATATCAAATTATGTACAGTGGATGCCACCAACATTGCTTTATAACTTAGCCTGCAATTTCTCAGTGAAGATGTTGTGGATTAAAAACCTCATAATCACCTCACTCTATCTGCCATGGTCAGATAGCAGTTTGTCATTGTCAGCTTGGTTGGTTTTACTTTTTTAGTTTTGGGAAGATTTTCTTGCTTGAGCATTTTGGTCCAGTTTACTTTCTTATTTTTTTAGTGATGTCTGTGCAGTCCTGAGGAGCACCCCCTTTGCCTCAACTGTAAGGAGAGTGTCTATAACTCTCCTGTTCCCAGTGTGGCAGTGCGCGCTGCACCAGGCCAACGCCAGGGAACTAGCTGTTAGTGCCAAAGTGATTAGAGCCCAGCAGAGGGTGCTGGAGCAATAACAACCTAGGCTTAAAAATATGAATTTTATAATAAAAACCCCTATAAAGGCGACGCGGTGCACATATTGAATGGGGCTAAGCGACCTAGGTTGGAGGGAACCTGGGCAAACAAATGGTGCACGAGGGAAGAGCTGCATGGTACTTGTAATGGCAAGGGTAATGGAGCATGAGACCTCCTCAAAGAGGTTCACACACAGGAGCATTTGGAATATCATAAAATTTAAAATAACGTAAATGGGGAAAAGTTATTTGGGAAGTCAGCCCAACAAGGAATGTTGGTCAGGGAAAATGTATTTAAGCTTGAATGGGGAAATAGGGGTTATGTCGCAGTGGGCCCAAGCACTGACTTACCAATAGGGCGATACTGCCATCTGAGTTAGTTGAATAGGCTAAACTGACTTCACTCGAGTGATTGATTGAAGTTGGATTTGACCAAGCACGTTATTTAAAAATGGAATGGGTTTTTCTCCCCGCTCCTTGACAAACTTAATTGAACCGTTCACGTTCATTCAGTAGATTGTTCATTTTAACGCCTGGCTCAACGTCAAGGGATGGGCGTTTGGCACACCACTAGTCCCAACCTGGGCATATTTTGCCTGAACCCAGCGTTGGTCCAGGGTGTGCCTCAGGTCAGGAAGGGCCTGCAGCTTCACCCTCTGGGCCTCCTGGCGCCCAGCCTTGTCTTTGGGGTTGGTACCCATTATTATGTCATGTGCACATGACATCAACTTTAAGGAATTTTCATTAAGGACAAAGAAGGGGGTTAAGAAGGCAGCTGTATCTCTCATTTCCCCAAGTGATTTGGACCATGTGGTAGACAAGAGATGGGTGATGGCCTACTCCCTCAAGATTGCTCCCCTAACTTTTCTTCTTACCACCTAAAAGTTGATGCAGAAAATTGGGGGGCGTCTGAATGTGGCAGCAGTGTAAAAAACATTGCCAGTGAGAAGTTCATGAATGCTTTCTCAACTGGCAATTTCTGCCACCAATTCATATCTTAATTAAGTGATCAACTAATACTCAGCGCAACCAAATTATCTGTTTTATGATAAGGTTCAAAACCCTGCCAATACATTTCATCTCTTTCAGAAAAAAAAATCTTGTCTTCAACTGGTTTAGGGGTGATAAACCATTTTGGTATGTAATGGGACCTACCATACCTACCCTTAGACATGGGCACAACCGATCATCCAATAAATGAATTGTCATTGATCTTCCAAGCAAAATCATGACAGGAAAAAAATTATATGAGGATTTGAGACCAATTTAGCTAAGCAGGTTGAGACCAAATCAGCATTATAAGCAGTTTAGATTGTTGGTTTACTGTAATTAAGTATGATTATGTCTACCATGATTGTTGCTGATTTTCTTATTTTCCAAGCTCCCAGCACTTAAGAAAACAGTCCCCACAGATCTTGTTGTTAGTCAATTTTTATCCTTTGTTTTCATAACAGATTCTTGCATGGAAATTTTAGAATTGAATTATTTTAGCTATTTGTTAGCCACGTTCTTACAAGGTGCCATGTTTCCTGGTCTTTGTAATAACTGGGCCATATTGGACATACTTACTACCTTGTTACCATCCCTACTTGAATGGATGAATTTTTGGGTGGTCACTTGGGGTTGATCCCATTTTTAGATGCCTTATAGCGACATGATGTGGCTCTGCTTCTTGAGGCAATTCCCACTCATTGGCTAAGTTTCATGACCCTTCCACATTCTCAGCCCCACATGTTCCCAGAGCATATTTTGCCCCTCCCCTGGAGTGCCTAAGGAAGCAACTGCTACGGAATCCATAGCCACTACTCTTGCAACTGTGTGGTTACTAGTGGGTATGCTAGTGATGGTAAATGTCAATCATCATCCTTCAGTTGTCCCCTTCCCAATGAAGTACCAAGTCATGAGGATGGCTATACTTCCAGTATTCTGGCTCGTGTTTCAGGTGTCCACTCACCCAGGCTGGCAGCTAACCTTGACTTTACTAAGCGGTGGCATGACATTCTGTCCCCTGGTTGGTTTACCTTATTTAAACTAATTACTTAAGGCAACAGTTATATATAATCCATCTAATAGATCATAGATATCAACTATAGCTTTACTTTAAATATAGATAATCTTAAGTTTTACTATTTACTAAGATTAATAAATTCAAAATTCTTTATTATAGTCTATAAGTTACATCACCTAGATGTATTAGTCTACTATAATCTATAAAATCGTTATGTGACTATTAGAAGACTAAAAATAGTTATGCTCGCTACTATTAACTATTATTGATATATAAAATTTTTTACCTACCAGCATACCTTCCTGCAGGTGCCTCAGCAATGTTAGATTAGGTATGGAGCACAGGAACCTGTTGATACAGACCCACAAAGCAGCTATACACAAAGTTATACATAGCTCCCTTTAGACTTCACCCTAACTGGTAGTGCAATATAAATTAAAAAAAGAATGATATTAATAGTATAATTAATTTTAAAGAACCCACAATGTACTCCTTATGGAACACAGGATAATAAATCTAAATCTCACTCAAAGAAAAGCTTCACATCATCACTTTTCATAGCCACACCTTCCTTCCAACAATGGGTAAGATGAAAAACTTTATTTATGCACAAAAAACCTTCAAATAACTTTAGTACCTTACTTAAAATCCACATAGATAGCTAAGAAACCCCCTAAACTGGCATCAAACCAAGTTGCACTAATTTTCATCTTAATAATGGCATGAATTAGAACTGGATATAAAAACTTATATAACCTCAATAAATCATATCTTATTAACCCCTACAATTTATGGTTAGCTTTAAATCTGATCAAAGCTGTGAGGTAATTACAACTGGATACTAGATAAGATATGAGGCTCATTTAAATTAAGTGATTACTATTAAAGTGGTATCTATTCTGTGGATGACATAAGAAAGAAGTTTACCAACTATTTTAGCATCAGATGGTCTCAAACTATGAGAAGGATTTATTGATTTTTATATTGAAGTATAGCTGGGATCCTAAGACCTTGAGATGAAAGATAATTATATAAGATGTTATTATAGGTGGGGCTATGCATGCCATAGCTGTGATTCAGTGTGGAAAGCTCTGGTAAGGTATGATGATATGGCGCAAACCTTAAGGGCCATCTCAAAGTGAACAGTGGTGTAGGATATATATGTGGTAGAGTCTACATTTGGACATCAGATGCAGCATGTAAGAAGGAAATGTGGATGGTTCAGATAGGTGTGGCATAGGCTAGGACCCATAAAAAGTGGTTGCATCTGGACAGGGGTTGTTTAAATTGAGGCTTGGAGTGGGTGTCCAGTTCATGGTTGATCCTCAAGGAAATTGCAGATTCTAGGCCAGAAAGTGGATATATCTGGACAGGTGAAAAAGCATTGAAGGTGTGAGTCAATGGGATTGGTGCAGTGAAGACAATTACATGTTTGAGGGTTGGGCCAGCAAAGTTTCCTTTCTTGTATGAGCAGTGGAGTACCTACCATAAAGCGTTGGCTACTTTTACCAATAGTTATTAGCAGTCAAAATTCTGTCAAAGTCTCTTGAGGTTGATTATTATAGAAGATGGAAGGCGCTTGAGTATTCTTGGTCATTTAGGGGGTCTGTCCAGTGGGTTGAACAGGGTCTCAATAACTAGGCCATTATGAACAATTTCTATGGTGATAGGTGCTAAGTCTAGGGCCATTCCTTATGTATGGTAAGGCGTTATAAACCTGTGCACCTACTTAAAGCAAGATCAGAAGAGCCTGGTTACAGTAACTGCTTGATATAACTTTGAGCTGATAGCTCAGATAGTTTGTTAGTAATTCTTCAAAAGGATCATTGATGCTATAAGAGTATTAGAGAAGCGTATAATGCTTAGCAGATGCAGGGTGGTGGATGATTGGAAATAGACTAGGCTTCCAATTTGGGTGTTTTATTACACAATGAATAAAATATAATACCAGGAGCTCATCCATCCTAGTGACTCTTGAGAGGGACGTCATAAGGGTTACATGCAGAGTAAATATATATGCATATACCAAAAGCCCCATAATCAAACTGGATTGAAAGGGAAAACCTTCATGGGCAGGAGAGGCAGGAAGGTTGGTGCCTCCTACATGTTTCACAGCTGTTAATATTTGAATTAATTTGAATAGGAATAAAGGGACACATAATAAACAGATTTCACCAATTTTGTGACAAACAGCAGGTCAAATTGAGGTTGCAGGTATGTGTAGTATGCGCGAGGGATTGGCAATGATGATTGGGGATGTACATTAGAACAAGATCAATCACAATGTGATAAATTGCTAATTTAATGGATTTAAACCCCTTCCATAATTATTAAGAACATTTTGAAGATGACAGTGTAATTTAACGGATTGACTTGTGAACCTAGTGGCATGGTTGAAGGGCAAATTCCACAAACAGTAAGCTAAGTAAAGTTAGGTTTATTTGAAGGAAAACTAAGATAGAGAACAAACTGGAAACATACTTTAAGGATGGCTGTTACCGCTATAAGGTGGGAAATGAAAAACTTGAGGTAGCTCAAAGCACTGTCCTGAGCTGTGCCCCTGCAAAAACCTTGATTGGGTGGGCTAGGAAGAGGGTTATGAGTTGGTAAAATCCTCAAAAGTTTATATCAGATCATAAGCTTTGATATTGGACTCCCTAGATTAGTAAACAATTCAAATTGACAGAATTAAATTTGCATAGATTTGTTTGGATCGGCAGATTGCACAGCCATTTGATTGAATATGTTCTAACCTGTTAATTAATTAGGGTAACCTTAGGAAATTGAGCAGTATGGGGTATTGATATGCGATATTATTAGAAATGACCCATTATATATTTGGTATCAAGTGATAATTGGAGAAGGTTTTTAAATCTTTTCCTATATGTTGAAGGTATCTTGACCAGGAGTGTGATAAATCCTAGGGTAATTCTGGAGGCACCTGAACTGGAACACCTCCTTTTATTTCCCATCTATCATTTTCAGTAAGGTTAAAGAAGTAAAATGGTACAGAGAGGAGGATCCTTGAGGGCAAGGCAGTAACTCATCGCTCATCTACTACATGAGCCAAGTCACTTATCTGAGATAATGGAGCCACTGAAAGCATGAGTTCCCCCTTATACCTAAAGTGTTACTGCTCACAATCTAGGTGGAAGGGCTGAAGATATAGACTTATAATATCCTTTCCTTTATAACAGGAAATTATACCTTTTGGGGCATGGATGAGGGCATGATTCTTGTGCCTCTCAAATAGTTTGGTGGAAAGAGGCGCTACAACTTCCTAAAGGGGACTAGGAGCCTCAGGGTGAAATGCTTGGAAAGCTTCAGCCAGTTCCTTTCAGTTAGAGCAATCTTTAAGGTTACACATTTATTTTCATAGGAGTGGTAGCTTTTCCAGGCTACTAAATACTAGACTAAGCAGAGGAGAACATCGATAGAAAGATTGCTTCTACCTTTACCTCCTAGGATCCATGTTTATGGTGTGGGTGTTACTTTCAATCCATGAATTACTTATAGTCTTCTACATCTTTAGACAAGTGGTCCCAGACAAGGTTTGGGGTTTGCGTAGGTGGTTAAGTCAATCTTCAGCTTCTGGAACTGTGAAAGTGAGGCGGTGCCAATTTGAAATGAGGGCGTTTATTTTAAATTGCCTTATAGGGGAAGAAACTAGTGGAGAAATGGGCGCGTTGTTAAAAAAATTGCACTAGGGGTAGATCTGATGCCTATGTGTTAGACTAGCTGAGGCTTAACATTGAAGTATGGCTCTAGAGTTTGGTTCTACTCTTGGTTTGAACATCTTATTGGGGGCAATGAGAAGTTGACCAGCAGGTCTTAAGCAGGAGAAGGTCAAGAATGACACTAGAGAATATAGTGATAAATTAGGGTCTGTGGTCATTTAATATTTCCTTGGGAATGCTAAACATAGAAAATACATGTAACATGAACAGCGCTTCCATGTCCTCAGAAGGGACCATTATGTTTCAAGAAATAAGAAGCTGTTGAATAAGCACTTATGCATCATAATTCAGATACACAGGTCCACACAAAAAACAACACCAGATAATTTTTGAAGAAAGCAATCTGGTTAAAAAACTTAACAATAAAACTTTATTATCATAAATAAAGTTTTATTAATCAAAGAAAGGAGCACACAATAGTATCTGGTGCTGCCAGTTCTCTCAGAGGCTCACTGTATAAACTTAATAGTAGATTTTAACTACCTACATAGGAAAAACATCCTTATAGATGGCAATCTTACTCAGAAATGATCTCTCTACCAGCTTTTCATTTATGAATTTTGAAATTACTAAGCATCACTTAAGAGTGGTAACCTTCTAGCGTAATATCTAAATTAGGACAGGAAAGCAAGTGAATAGAGCTCAGGCATTTCCAACATAAAATTATTATATCAGGTTGTAACTGAAGTATGCCAGATGTAATCTAATTATAAGTGGCTGGCCATTATAAATATAGGGAGCCTATCAACAATGTTTTATGATGATGCAGGGCAAAGTAGCAGATTAATGCTGAATAAAAATTAATATGCAATTAGGTTAATGAGGCCACAACATCAGTAGCCTATAATGTAAATGAAAGAGAAAAGCATCAGTGGGTATCAAGGATTCAATTAATAGTAGATTAATAACTTGGCCAGCTTTGAGACTCTCTTTCCGCTTGGTGTAACTTTCTGAGCCAAATTACATAAATTTATAAAACAAATCAAATTTGCCTGTAGTAGTTTCACTCAATGTCCTCAAATTCTCTGCTGGCTGCTCCAGCGTGGGGCAGCGGCAAAACTCCCCCTGCCATTTTCCGTCCAGCAGGAAAACGCGCTAGGACTGGTTCACCCAGTCATTCTAAACCTATGGGCCAATTTGTTCCGCCCAAGGACCTGGATGACCACCTTGCTCATACCCAAGCGGTACCACACTGCCCCCTAGTGCTCCCCCAGAGCAACATGCACTACAGCCTAAGGGTCAAATATGGGAAACTATTCCCATACCACAACCAAGCCATTATTGAAATGACACAGGTGGTGATGATACCTGCCAGATTTATCAATTTCCGCCCCTACAAGGGGTATTTTTAACCTTGGCTTCACCTGAAAAGCTGACGCTGCCACTGCAGCAACTGTGCCCCTGGTATTCCAGGGCACCCCTCTCCCCACAACTCATACTCAGCTCCCAGCAGACACCACTTTGGTGGTCCAGGTTGCTGGCCTGCCCAACCACCTCCCCCCTGAAGTGCTCCACCAGGAGCTGATGGACGGTTTGACAGCCTATGGCTCCAACCCCATCTTACAATTTGTGGTTCCAAAATGGGGCCACACGACTTGCTGGGCCTCAGGCATATGCCACGATAAGCCCTGAATTTAATAAAATTGTGGTGGCAATTCTGCCATGAACCGTTATTCCCTCAGCGCCTGACCATCCATTTTTAGCCCACATCAAGGGCGGCTGGATGATCTGTCCATCATGTTTCAAGTTAGACCACTTGAAACACAAGTGTTACTACTCAACCACTTCAGATGGATCAGACAACTTATCCGCCAACCTCCAATCTGCTGCCCACCCTGTACAATTTCAGGTATGGGGCACAATCCTACCTCCTCCACCCCCAAATCCTGTTGCTGCAGCTACACCTGCAGCCACCAATCAGCCTCCTCCTCACCCCAACTCCATAAATAATTCCTCCAATCAAGCATCAGATTGGATCACAGTTCAATCCCATGCTTCTGCAAATGAATCGAACAAACCTCATCTGTACGCTGATTCCCTCAAACCAATTCAACCAAAACCCATGGGAGTTATTGGCTGAAATTGACGAATCAGGTAATGTCATTGATGAACCATTGCTGCAAGTTGACAGGTTCTGTAATGCATAATGGGATGCATAATTCCCACCTCAGAAATATTCCCCAAACCTAATGCCAAACCATTCTACAGCGACCACCAGCTTGCAGTAGAAGCAGCCGCCACACCAGATTGCCGTCCACTCCACAAAGCTGCCGCCAAATCTGTAGCTACACGCAAAGGAGGAATTCCACCTCCCATTATCCCCAATGATCTTACTACACAAAGTAAGATCAACATAAAAACTTTACACAAAAATGTCACTGAAGCCATCCAGAACGTGGTAACAGTAGCATGGGATCCAAAAGCCAAGATTACCCAATATAACATAGCCACGTTCGTTCAATTCCCAGACACCCGCCTCAAAGCTGAAGACACTTTGGCCAAATACATCGTTGTCATTATGATAGTTGACAACTATTAGGAAGTTCCATTCATCAAGAACATTGAACCCCATACCGCTGATGCCCCCACACCCTTACTGTCTGCCTTAACATGCATCCTACTCTGGGATGAGATGGATGCGGCCAAAGATGAGCTCCCAATCCCCCCTCCCCGTCCACCATGGAGGGATAGCAGTATCCGCTGCCCACCTGGTTGGATATTTTAATAGGTATGATTCAATCAATCTGTCCATTGTGGGCGTTTTGTTTGAATCGTTTTTTTATTATGATATTTAGTTTTAATTTGATAATGTCCATCCCCTGGTCAGCTTACCTTGGTTAAATAAAAATTGGCCAGCTTCATATTAGAGTGGGCTGCGCGCTATACTAATTACTAAGAGCACATCAAATCCTTTATTTAAGCATTAGTTATATAAATTAAATAAAAGTATATAATAGATAGCTGGTCAAATCAATATCAAAACTTACCCTCACTTGACCAAACATCAGGTGAAAAAGATAGGTGGGGGTTTGATAAGTTACTGAAAGTCCATGGCTGTAAAGTCAAAGGGCTAATAGTACAGCTCAAGGAGCTTAGCATGCACTTGATTGATAAGGTAGCCCTTTAGTGGCATCATTTAGAGTGTAGCATATATAGATGTATTTGCATATAATTTTGAAGGGACCGTTTCAAGTGTCTTAACTTACTAGTCCTTTATAAAATCATGGTTGTCATTATACTATACCAATCCCCTATGCTGAAAGTAGGCAAGGTCTGGCAGTGCTTGTTATTGCATGCTCTAGACTTGACTTTCTGATCTAGCGCGTTATACTAGGCAGAGCTTTGTAGCAGTATTAAAGTTCATGTAAGCTTCTCAAGATACCAATTAAACCTCATTCTCTCTGCTTTAACACATGAGTATAAGAGCGGAAGTACAATAAGATGCTTCCCATGTAATAACTCAAATGGTGACTGCCCCATGACTGAGTGCTAAGTTTTCTATAGGCAAGCTTGGTGGAAGGCAAAAAGAGTTTCAGCTAAACGCTTTGCCAGTAACCAACTTAGGTAAAATATCCAGAGTACCATTCACATGTACAACAGTACTGTTAGTCTCAGGGTTATAAGCGTAGACAATAACCCTCTTTTATCCATCAGCATATTGAGTTTAGTGATCATTTATGACGTAGAGTTAGTCCCATTATCAGTTAAAATAAACTGGGGGCACCCATGACTATAAATTATATTCTTTTAAAAAAACTTAGTGATGGTTGCCGCACCCAGGTCCTTAACTGATTTATCCTCCACCCATTTAGTGAGATGATTGATAACCACAATTATATACCTGAATTGTCTGCCAGTATTGGCCAAGGGGCTCAAAACTTCAATATATATTGTGTGTCAGGCAAAATTGGGTATGATTAATTGATATTAAGTGACCTTCTGATAAAGCTTTCACCTGGAATTCTTTACAATAACTGAGCTTCTTATGAATATCAGAAGGAATTAACTCCCACTTGTATTGTGGAATTAATTGTTTAGGCGTTTTCTTAAATTACATGTGCCCTGTCACCAAGTGGACCATGATGATCAAGACAGGTCACACAGTGGGTCAGGGAAACATGACAAATTGCTTGTCACTAACTTTATAAAGTATAATACCCTTAATAATAAACACTATATATTATCTTTTTCAACTTACTTTGAACCTCTAAAAATTCATTATCAAATTACTGAGTTACCATTTTATCAAAAAATTAGTCTTATCACTCATTAGGGCTATGGTAGCATACAGGAGACTATCAACATTTTGATGCTTAATACTGGGCCAGTGTTGTATTTTAAAGTTGTAAGCTTGTAATTTTAGATCTTAGTGGGACAGCCATCCTTTAGGTTCCTTAAGATGTTGCTACTATCTCAGAGAGGCATGGTTAGTGTTGGGATTGTGGGGGTATTATCATGTATCCCTTAATAAATTTTGGCCAGGGAACCTGAAGTTGAAGGGCGTTGGATAATACATGTTTACTTCTTTTGGTCAAGAAGTTTTTTTACCAGATACTTCATCTGGTAAGGCAATTTCAAAATAGACTTTATCAATTTTAACTTAAAAATTGATGAAAAGAAGAAAGAAAGTAAAGTTTAATTTTTTCAAAGCATCATTATGAGATAGTTTTTTTCAGTAAATCCTCAATCTAGAATCTAGACTCATAAAAAATTGGAAATTAAGTGGTAGGTAGTCATTTTGGTTCAATAGGGTTTGCTTGCCTAATAGATTGGGTTTGAACCCCGATACTAGGGCATGTAATGTCATAAAAAATTAAACCAAATGGGGGCCTAGCTATTTGGCCATCTTGGGTTTAATTCCCATTATGTACCTTGTTTGAATCTTTAAATTTGGGTTGAAATCCTAACAATCGTCCCTCTCTAGATCTTGGAATAAGGGGAAAACGGATGGATAAAATGACTATGGATCTAATTTACCACAGTACTCTGAGCTACCTCTAAAATTGAGTGCTCATTGCCCCATCTATATATGACTCTGTAAGGCCCTGACCACTTGGTACCCAATTTGGTGTCACAACCTCCAGCCAGTGGTGGTAGAAAAGGACAAGATCACCCAGTTGGAAGGTGTGTAGGAGGTCATGCTTATCAATAAAATGAGCTGTTTCTATGTTAGTTGTAGCGGACAGATTTTCAGAAGCCAGGGCCTGAAGTGGATAATTTCATTGGCAATACTTCACATAGTGATGTCAGGGGCTTTGGGGAATGCTTAGTCCAGCATAACTTGTACTTTAGAAGGAAAATGGGGATTTCTGCCATACAACGCTTAGAATGGTGGCATCTTAGTTATCTGATGATAGCTGATCCTATAGGCCAGGATTGCACTAGGAAAATATTGGGGCCAGCGTAGGGGGTCAGTCATAGCTTTTTAGAGAATTTTAGTTAGATTACCATTAGCCCACTATACCATTCCATTGGTAACAGGATGGTAAGGGGTAGAGAATACCTGTGTGGTTCCCATCAGTTTGGCTAAATATTTCACCAGCGTTGAGCAGAAATTTTACCCAATATTGGAAAGAATGATGTTGGGGCACCCATGTTGGGTGATAATTCAATTATACAAAAACATGGCTGTAGCCTTTACTGAAGCTGAGGGTAAAGTTTGGCTTTGATCCATTTATTAGATGGTCCATGGCTAGTAGGAGGAACAAATGACCATTAGAGGCTCGAGGGAGGTCCCACAGCATCAATGCTAATAGTGTGAAATGGTTCACAGGGTGGGACCACTGGATGTTGTGATTGGGGATTAGGTCCACTTGGCTTTTACATACCAGGCAGGAATCTGATACATCCTGGATTGAAACAAGCAAACCTTCCCAATAACATTGAGTTTTGAGCCACTGGTAGGTTTTCCAAATTTCTCCATAGACAACTTGCCAATGTCTCTCCAATATGATGACAGTTCAAGTTGAAGGTTGTACATAGGGAACCCACTTTTTAGCCACAAGTTTGCATAATTGGCAGTTCTTGACTTTTAGATTTGATGATTTAATCGCTAATTCTTTTTGAAGGGTCAGAGATTCATCCTTCCATAAATGCAGTTGGGTTATGACATCATAGAGTCAATCCTCTTCAGGGTCAGTTAAAGTTTCATAAGAAGCTAAGATATGCAATCTGAATTTTGGTGGATAGGCCCTGGTCAGAGGATAATAGAAAAAATCGTAATTTTAAAGTTTTAACGCCCACCAGGCTAATCTCCCATCAGGGTCCTTAATTTGCTTTAGCTAATGTAAGGAAGCATGGTCAGTAATAATTGTGAAACGCTTTTTATATAAATAAGGTCAGAACTTTTTAATGGCCAGTAAGACCGCCAAGCATTTGCATTCTATAACGCTACAATTTGTGTTCAGCCTTGGATAAAGTCTTGCTATAGTAGGCGATAGGATGGTCCACTAAGTTTTGTCATGTTGGAATAGTATAGCTCCAATGGTGATATCACTAGCTTTGATAAATAGGAGAAAGAGCTTATCAAAGTTTGGGTGAATAAGTATTGGTGAATGGGAGTGAGCTGTGCATAATAGGTCAAAGGCCTGATGTTGCTCTTCGTTCCACTGGAAGAGTATCCCTTTCTTCAATAGATACACCAGAGGCTCAGAAGTGTCTTCAAATGGGGGATGAATTGGCGATAATATCCCACTATCCCTAAGAAATCTTGTAAATCTTATAAAGATTTAGGGGGGCATCTTTGCAATGCCCAAGAACTTGTCTTCCATTGGGGAAATTCCAGCTTAACTGACCTTATGACCCAAAAATCCATCTCACTCTTAAAAAGAAAATTTGGATGGCTTTAGTTTTAATGATGATTGCTGTAACCGCTGGAGGACTTGTCTAAGGTAATCTAGGTGTTTAGTAAATGTTCTCAAGAATACATTAATATCATCAAGATAACCCAGCATTCAGGAGCGTTTTAAATCGCCTAGTAGTCCGTCCATGGGGCATTGGAAGGTAGCAGGAGCATTACACAACCCCTGCGGCATTTGAGTGGGCTCAAATAGTACTTCACTTGTGATGAGAGCGCATTTTTCATGATTTTCTGGGGACAAATCTACTTGCCATTATCCACTAGTTAAATTTATAGCTGAGAAACAGTGAGACCCCAACATCAAGCGTAAGGAATCATCTATATGTGGTAATGGATAGTTGTCTTTTTAAGTGATCAAATTGAGGAGGTGATAATCCATAACAACACAGTGGCCACCATCCTTATTCCAAATCAATAGAGTGGGGAGGCCCATGAGCTTTTAGAAGGCATGAGTAACCCGGCGTCCTGCAGTTGCTGTAACTCTACAGCCACTTGTGCTTCTTTCAATTTGGATTTTTGGTATGACTGGGATTTAATTGGAGGGTGAGCCTCAGTCTTAATTTTGTGAATTACCCAGACATTTTTCCGTAGTTACTTGGTTTTGAGGAAAAAATATCGCCATAATCTTTAAGTAGGACTTCAACGATTTTGCATTCATTAGGGGTGAGATTGTCCCCAATTTGTCTGTTAACCAGAGCTACGATAGGTGGGGGATCAAATCCTAAATCTTTTAAGGAGCTAAAACAACTCACATCGGCAATATTTTCAATGAGACATAGTTTTACATAAGTAATAGGGGTATGTTGAAGGACTTGGAGGGTATGATTTGTTAAGTTCTTCAATAAAATAGACATAAATTTTCCATAGGTGGGATTCAAAATCCCCAAACAGGTTAGCGCTTTCTTGATAGAAAGGTTTGGGTGTCCCTAAGCTCCAAAATGTGATTAGGAGGGGTGAGAATCTGAATCCCAGTATCCACAGTAACTTGTGATCTAGAGGGTATTGTGATAGGATGGGGGCATACAGAGGGATCCCATCTTCAGCATCCACAGCCTCCGGGGTAACTTAGTCTTCCCCCTAAAACTTGTTATTTAACTTTGCAAATAGATGACAGGTATTCAAGGAGGCATTTCCGTTTTTTAGGTCCTCCTTTACTTTTGATGGAAAGTTCAAATATTATCAGAATATGATACCCTAGAGGGATAAGTACTTTTCCTTATGGTTGATGATGCAGTTGAACTCCCACATCAATTGAACTTCAATAAGCAACTCATAAGTATTGTTTTCTAATGAGAAGGCAGGGGCAGTAATTAAGAGTTTCCCAAATTGAAGGGGTAAGACAGAATATGCTCCAATAGCCTTAGTAGACTGACTACTTGCTGTTCCATATTCAGCCTCATGGATCAAGTCTGGAGCTATTTTTATCTTTTGGATAAGTTGGAAGGAAAAAGCGTTAACCAGTAAGTCAGTATCAATTATTGCTAGGACTTTAACCTTATGTACAACTACCTCGACTCAAACTACCAAGGATCTGAACTAGGAATTAACATCTAATAGACTATCAGTAAGGATTTGCAATGAAGTAAATGGAGGATTCTGCCATGGCCAAGCTTGGGGCTGTTCAATGCGTTTGAACGTTTTGTCTGCCAGCGCTTGTCTTTCCATAGAATAGTTGACTGTCAAAATTTGTTGGGGTAACTGACTAACATAAAAGTAAGAAAGTGGGAGGTTTTTATTTCATTGGTTAGAAAAGGGTACATCAACTTCTGTAGGGGCAGCTAACACAAAACAACCTGAAGTGCTGGGGATAGATCTAGAGCTAGAATAAGGGTCTCAAGGCACTTGATTTCCGTCAGCATAAAAGCCTCTTGCCCTATAATACTGATCTTTTGCTAATTTATATTTGAAGGACACGGCAAAAGTCTACAGTGTGGTTGTTTCTCTTACAATGGGTGCAATATAAGGCAGGTGTAGGTGACTTAGAAAATGTGGCTTCTAAAATTTGGCCCAGGGTTTATTATTAAAATGAGGGGGCCCAGTGGGTTTAAGTAGATCAGCTAGAATCTCCAAGATAACTTCTTTAATATGGAGAAGAGACGTCCATTTAGAATTCACCACTTTAAGATAAAATAGAAAGGTAGGCACATTTTTTAATGCTGAAAATGAAGCAGTCATAGCATCATCTAAAGTAAGATATTTTCTGGCAAGCAGAATTTGAGCCTCAAGGTAAAAATGATGAGCGAATTCAGTGATAGTTTCTTCCCTTTTAAGACTTATACCCATGAAAGTTTGCTTTCGGTTGGATAAAGTTAAGCCGCTCCCAAATTCCTGAAGCATAGCAGCCTTGGCATCAACCCAAGTCTGGAAATGCATTAGATGTGGTACCATAATGTCTTGAGCTATGCAACTAAGACAGTTGGTAAGATGTTTGAGTCGTTGGGTGTCAGTGGCTTCCTTCATAGCACTTTCATAACATAAGAGGAAGGAGAAGATACTTCCTTTATCTGGGACGTACTTCTCTTTGAACAACAGTTTTAACATGCCACTGGGGGGTTAATGGTTAAACAACGTTTATTGACATAGGGGAATAATTTTCACCTAAAGGGGAACTGTTATTGCTGGACGTTTTGTAAGGATAGAGGGCGCCCACTTTATTTTATAAGGTTTTGATATCCTCAATTATTGAGTCTACATGATCTTGGGTGGCATGAAAGGCCAATTTAATGGCAACAAGAGGGGATAGCTGCCAAATTTTGCTCTTGAGCTCAGTAGGCGCATCTCAAAGTTTGAGTTAGTGTTGCTCAAGGGTGAGAATTCATTGCTCCATCCAACGCATCATAGCAGGGAAATTAACCAAGAGTATAAGGCATTCCTTATCTAAAATGAGATTTGACGCCGGATTGATATTGTTAATATTTTGGTTTTTAATTGTTATATTTCACCATGAACTCAGGGTGTACCTGGCAGGGAGCACCAGTTTTGGTAGGATTGTGAGGGTGCTATCATGTATCCCTTAATATTTTTGGCCAGAGAACCCAAAGTTGAAAGGTGTTGAATAATACATGTTTACTTCTTTTGGTCAAGAAGTTTTTTTACCAAATACTTCATCTGGTAAGGCAGTTCCAAAATAGACTTTATCAATTTTAACTTGAAAATTGATGAAAAGAAGAAGGAAAGTAAAGATTATTTTTGTCAAAGAATAGTTATGAGAGAGTTTTTTCAGTAAATACCCACGCTAAGATCTAGATTCATAACAAATTGGGGATTCAGTGGTAGATAGTCATTTTCGTTCAATAGAGTTTCGCTTGTCTCATAGATTGGGGTTGAACCACAATAATAGGGTGTGGAATGTCATCAGAAATTGTCCCAATAATGACCTAGATATTTTGGACATCTTGGGTTTGATTCCCATTTTGTTTTTGTTTGAATCTCCAATTTGGGTTGGAATCCTGACAGTCAGTCACCACAGTAGGATGTACGCCATGTATGTAAGCCTGAAACTGTTTACAAGCATCAACTACTGATAAACACTCTTTTTTAAGTAGTGATATAATTTCATACACATATATCCAGCATCCAAAAGCAATAAGCAATGGGGTGTTCTACCCCTCAGAATATAGCTGATATAACACCTATTTTGCTTTGACATTGAAATTAAAGCCAATTTGAAATTTAAAAAATACAAAAATTGCTTCTCTATTGAGCCAATACTTACAAATATCAATACTCTTGACGCCTGCTGCCACAGCATGGGGTAGTGGTGCACCGCCATTTGGCATATATTAACTGCCACTGAAGTGCACCTGGGCTGGCTCTGCTTGCCCCCTAATGGTACTGGGTGTTATGTCCCCTCAGAACTTGGCCCATCACCTCACAAGTTCCCAGGCGGTGCTCTGGAACCCTTTGGTGCTCCCAAGGAGCAATTTGCATTTTGGCCTCCAGATCAAATATGGGAACCTTTTCCCATATGCAAGTGCTGCCAACATCAATATGGACCTGGTGGTGTTTAAACCCACAGCTTCATTTATTTCGCCCCTTATAGGGGTATTTTGACCTCAGTTTCCATTCTGAGGATGATGCAAATGCAGCAGCTAAGCTGCAATTAATTTATAAGAAAAATCCCCCTCCCAACCATTCAAACCTGGCTCCTGGATGAGGCCACTTTGGTAGTCCAGTTCACTGGGTTGCCCTCCCGCAATTCCCCCGCACACCTCCGCCACAAGCTCATGGAGGGTTTAGCCATTTACAGTGCAGACCCCATGTTGCAATTCGTGGTTCTGAATGGAGCAGATCGTTTGGCAGAGCCACACACCTTTGCGACAATCTGCCCATTCCATCACACACCCACCTCATAATTCTCCTTTGCACATTGATCAGATCTGCCCCTGATCACCCATTCAGGCATGCATTGAGAATGGCCACGCCATTTGCCCCTTATGCTTTGAGCTTGATCACTCGAAGTGCAAGTGCCCTACAGTTTCTGCCTCCATCACTTCTGCCACTCCTCCCTCTGGCGTTGAGTCAACAGCCAGTTCAGCCCAATTTTTTAAATGGGGCTCAATCCTCCCACCCCAACCTTAGCAAATTCTGGTGCTACTTCCAAGGTGGCAGCCAATTGAATTTTTTTTTTAAAAAATTTGAACAATTTGACTAGATTATGAAATCCTGAGTCAGTGGCTGAGACAGCTTCAACTGAGCTGCCATGGTCGATGGTCCACAACCAATCAGCTCCTGCCACTGCTCCAATTCTGGTGGATGGCCTAGCATCAGCTGCTTAATCCATTTAAATGCCTCAACTGGGTGATGATAGTGACCAGCATTTAATGTCAAGCCAGATTTTGCTTTGGAGGAGTTTTTTATTAATCCTTTCATTTTGCGCTCTCACTGTTTCCATGCAAAACCTGTTTTTTTAATTTTATTATATACATAAAATGGCAGTTGAGGCTGCAGCTTCCCCTGCCAACACCCTACTCCGCAAGCAACTTCATAGGGCAATGGAACCCCTCATGGAGGGTATTGCTATCCCAAACTTCCCCAATAATCTTGAGGAAGATGCAAAATATAAAAATGAGGAGCTTGCTTTTGTTGTGAGCTGCGCTTGCATCAGTGCGGCAAAAACTTCTCTTTTTGATCTCAACTATCCACAAACCCGCCAGCGCATCAAGTCAGTTTACTTGTATTTCACCTATCATTACTTTTGCTGTATAACTTGCTCAATACGTTGAGGCAATAGATACCGCTAGCCTCATATACAAAGGAAACCCACAATTATATTTCCTTATGCCTCATGTAGCTGATGCTCCTACCCCAATGTTGTCCGCCATGGTCTACCAGCTAAAGTGGGCACCAGACAAAAGTTTCCCAAAGCTTCCTCACCTTCTGATATGGCTTTCTAGGCTGTTAGCTGAGGTGCCATATTAGGATTTTTTTGTTTTAAATAATCCTTTTGTTTCGCCCATTTGCAAATAAAGATGCGTGGCAGCTCCCTCTTTTGGTTTGGGCGCCACTAGTGCTAAAGAAAGCTGATATAACACTGTCCCTATGGTGGAGAGGTATGTATCCATACAAATTAATAAATGGCTTATCAATGTTGGGGTACATAAGTATTGGTGTTTTGATGCAAAGCCTTAGCTTGTCAAAGGCCATCTGACAGTCATCCTTCCACTCAAAATGTACTCCATTCTTGGATAGGTGAAATAAAGGTTCACCTAATTACTGAAATTCTTCACAAACGGAGGTAGTAGCTGACCATCCCAAAAAACACCTAGATTTAGCGCTTACTACTTTGCTGAGTCATCCATTTGATGGCTTCTATCTTCCCTAGTTGGGTCCATAGGTCTTGCTTGTCAATGACAAACCCTAGATGTTTGAGTTTCTCTAAAAGAAGTCACACTTACATGACTTAATTTTAAGGGTTCCTTAGTAAGCCAGTAGACTACCTCTTCCAAGTGCTGCATGTGTTCATTAAAAGTTTTAGAAAAAATGTGAAATCAACTAGATAAACAAGGTCTCAGGAGATCTAAAATTGCCAAATATTCTGTTCATAATCCATTGAAGATAGCATGGCATTGCACAGCCCTGGCAGCATATGCGTGAGTTGATACAGACCTTGTGCAGCTATCATCATGTACTTTTCCTGTTCCTCATTAGGTAGATCAATCAGGAAGAAGCCTGAAATTAAATCCATGACTGTAAAGTATTGTGTGCTGCCCAACTAGACTGGCACATTATTGATCCATGGTAAAGGATACGAATCCTTTTTGGTATAATTGTTAAGCTTCCAGTAATTTATTACAACGCAATAAGAAGCATCCTTCTTCTTATTAGAATTAACACTGGGGAGGCCTAAGGACTCTTGGATGGTACTAATATACTGTATTGCAGTAGCTGGTTAATTTCAGCATTAACAACTTCATCTTCCACCTTTGGGTGTGTTGGGAGATTTATATGAATGGACAGTAAGCATAAATTACTTGGTGGATCATTGGTTATCCATCAAAGTTGAGGTAGCACATTTCATATTATCACAATCAATATGGTTCAACGCTAAGCTATTTGACCTCAGCCAAGTATGGGAATTTGTCTTGAACTCTTAATAACAAGATGAGAACAATGAGAATTAGAGAAGTTGAGTAGCTGCGCAGAATGGCCAAAGAGTTTCCAGAGATATGAGTGAAAAATGGAGAGATGAGAAAAGAAAGGAGGTCTTTAATTAATCACAAATAATGAATTCTATGTTTTAGTTGGAAGATTAGCATTAGTGGACTCTGCCGTTCTCAATAAAAATAGTGTATGCTGAAATTGTTGGCTTCATTTTATGTTTTAGTTCAAATGTTTAAGTAATGGCGATATCTATATTATCTTTCCATTGCATCAGTGGTCCCCCTCCTGTGCAACTCTTCGGCAAATATCAACCAATTCCACCTAATTTTATAACAGTGAAGCTCATTACAGGGGTACGCTGATCCAACCAATAAGATTAGTTGAAAGCATGGAACATTTTGTTAGCACTGACGGGAAACCATCCCAGTCAATCCAAGTCAGCGCAGTGTGTTGACATTAAGCTCACTTTGAATACAATATGCCAAATCCAAGACAGGATCCTTCATGAGCGTAAAGTGGTGATGGATCAGTTCAAAGAAGTGTTCAGTCAACTGCGTGTTCTCAATTGATAGAATAGGCAATTAGAAAAAAGCCTTGATGACATAACTGAGCAACTACATCATGTGGAGAATCAATTAAGGTTACATCATATCCCCAGAGTCCCTGTGGGGAAGCTAACGAGAAAACCAGGAATGATAGCAAAGGACAGTGGCAGTACAGTAGTTATATAGTTGAGCAAGGTGCAGCAGAACTATTTGCCCCTCAAGCAGATAGAAAGAGTCAGGTCAAATATAGCGGAATCTCAGAGGATGACTATTCCTTGCCAAAAAAAGCTCCTGACGGTTTTGCCATGTTGCTAGTCAAAGAGGTCCAGGATGCTTCCAACGCTACAGATAAGCCAACCTTCACTATTCAGACTGTGCCCTCCCCTCGCCTGAAGCAAGTATGGCCTCCATCAGTGCCCCAGTTTGCCCCAGAGCTTGTACCTTTGAAAAGAATGAGGACGTATGCATTTAAAGGTTGCCTTATTTAATTGGAATGGAAAAATGCATGACCTCTAAAAACGGTTTGAGTTACAGTGGAAGGAGCATTGGACTGCTGTAAGGCTAAGATGCTAATCTCTACCCTTGACGTTGAAAGCGCTGACCAAGTTACCTTCTATCTGAGAGATAGTTCTGTCACCTATAAAGAGATCAAGGATACCATGCTAAGATTGTTCAGGGGCATAGAAAAATGTCAAAACAAAAGGATGAATTTTTACCATTGGGGTTCCAGCAGAACGAGACTCTGATGGCGTTCACTAATCAGTTTACCTTGGAGGAGCATGTTTTAGTGGGAGCAGGTATGCTAACTGAAGTCACTGTGGGAATTTCAGTGGCCTCAGTGGTAAAGACCCATCACAAATTATTCAAAGATATGGCGCACATCCTGCAAGAGGAAATTACCCTGCTCAAAATTGTCAATTATTTGCATAAACTATCAGCAACTTTCAGCCCCCAAACCATAAACGGAAGCCTGCAATGGCCCCTGTAGGGCCTACCTCCTCAAGCAATGCAAACTGGCCTTACTCAATAATGTTGAACAATCCCCATTCATCTTATAACTATCCACCTCAGTTATGTCTGAATTACAATATCGCGGTCAACCCTAATCCTGGACCTTCTACTAATACTCAGGCTGAGACCTCTTTGGAGTAACCTGCACATTTGTGGTCATTTTAGCCATATTGCGTTCCACTGATTACTAAGAAGCAAGTTCATGTCGTGCTGTCAGGCCACCAGGAGAAGGGAAAAGATCAAGAGGAGTAAAGATGAGATTCGCTACTTCCGCTGGTTTTACTACATCTGTCCCAGCTTTCCAGATGAGCTGCTTTCTGCCAAGGCCCTCTGGTTTGACAAAGACTTAATATACCAGAAACTGGCTGATTATGAGCACATGTTGACTTGTGTTCAAGACAAAGAAGCCATCTTGGAGGAGGGTTGCCAGGATACCACTAAGTCTTATGCATGTCAAATTTTAGAGAACGCCACCTTTGAGAACCTCAACCTTCATCGGATGTATCCTTGCTGAGGGGTGCAAACGTTGCAATCCTGGTAGATGCAGTCATTAAAGAGTACCCCAAGGTCAGGGTAGGTATTATGCAGTTCCACAAAAAGAGAGATTTCTTGGACGTTCATATAAAAAGCAACTAGAATTCTGCTTATTCTGAATTTATGAATTGTGACATTTTGTTGTAAAAACAAAGTTTTTATGATTATAGACACTGGTGAACCAGTTAATATAGTATACAAAAGGTTGGTAGCTAAGTTAACACTGAACCTGATGTGGAACACCGTATGGTATATGGGACTGCTGATATGGCATGTACTGTCTTGGAAGGGGCTTACAGTGCGCTGCCTTTACAGTTTGGATCAATTGCCATGTCAGCACCGGCAATTGTGCTACCCAATGATAACTATGACATGCTGATAGTAGCAGCCTTCATTTTCCATTAGATGTGGCCATCAATATGGCTAAGGGGGCCTTCAAAATCTTGGGCCAGCGGATTTTAATTTATTTTACTTCCAACGGTGTGCCCCAGAATTCCAACTGGATGGGTCAGGTTAATCTTGCGTACAGTGATGGGGTAATCCCTGTCTACTATAAGCTTTTGTAAAACAAAACCAGGGTTCTCCCCCACCAGATATATGAGTACCAAGGGCTGCCGTTTTGATCCACTGCTTCCTTATCAATCCCCTCTGGCCACCAAGTGATAGTGGACACAGAGTTATAGATTGAGATCCCAAATGGGCTATATGGTGAGATTCTTGACCCTTACCAGCAATTGTACTTTGAGACTCATGTGGCTCCAGGCATAATCTTACCTGGGCACTGAGAAATCAAAATGTTGCTAGCATATCTGCAACAAGGACTTCTGAGGATCTGGAGACACCAGGTGGCGGCAAATCTGCATTTGACCCCTGTGAACAAGGTCCTCCATTTCCACAAGTTTTAATCACTGGATGAATTTGGCCTTCTCATTAAACCCCAGTCCAGCGTAGTGACTTTAAATATATTAAAACTCTAACAGGGTTATTGAAAGAGCAAAACAATAATGAAATAACTTTAATTGCAGAATATCAAAGCATCTTTGCGGCTGATGATCATGATCTAAGATGCGCTCATGGCGTTGTTCATTGGGTGGACACCAGGGATTATCCTCACATTTAATATCAGCCAGTCCGCTGCTCTCAGGTCATGGAAGGGGTAGTTTCTGATGAATAAAAAAGCTGCTGGACCATGGAATTATAGAGCCATTTAAAAGTCCCTGAACTTCTCCTGTATTAATTGTTAAAGAGGGATGGCAAAAACTGGGTAGTAATCAACTACCAAAAGCTGAACTTTATCACCAAAAAGGACTAATATCTGCTGCTGCATATTACTGAAACATTAGATTGAAAAGGGTGGACTCACTATTTCTCAGCTATGGACCTAATTTTGGGTTACTTGCAGATTGAGCTTCCCACAGTGGAATGAGAAAAGAGTGCTATGATCACCTCTAAAGGGTTATTTCAGCCCACCTGTATGCCGCAGGGGCTGTGTAACGCCCCAGCTACGTTCCAGAGGGCTATGGATATTATTATAGATGATCTCAAGCTATTTTATGTCCTGGTGTACCTAAATGACATTAACGTCTTTTCAAGAACGTTCTTGGAGCATCCTGATCATTTTGAAGAGGTATTCCAACAGCTTGCGGAAGCCAACATCAAAAATCTAATTTATGCAAGTACCAATTCAGTAAAGCTCAACTAGAATATCTCAGGTTTGTAATAGCCACTATGGGACTCAGACCACAACAAGCAAAATCAGAAGCTATCTGAATAATGACCCAAACCAGCATCAAGCTGTATATACAGGTGTTTTTAGGAATGAGCGGATATTAAAAACAGTTTATTCCCAACTTTAGCTGCATAAGAGCCTCTTTATTCGAGCTCCTATGTAAAGACACTGTTTTTGAGTGAACAGAATGGCGACAGAATGACTTTAATGCTCTCAAAACGGTTTTGATTGGTGCCCATGTATTGTGATATCCAAATCTTGAGAAGGAGTTCATCATACAAACATACACTTCTCTTTTCGCCATTGGAGCAGGGTTGTCCCAAATGGATGGCAAGGGGTAGGGCACCTTGTCACATACTGTAGTTGGAGTTTAAATTGTCACAAGAAGAATTACACTGTGAGTGTATGGGAATGCTTAGCTTTAATATATACATATAAGCAGTTCCAGTATACCTCCATGGGGTAAAATTCAAGGTTGTGACTGACCACGTTTTTTGCCTTAACTGCAAAATCTTTGAGAGCTGGAGGGACGTCTGGTTCATTGGGCCTTAAGCTTCAGGCCTACAATTTTGAAATACTGCATTGTCCCTGTGCAAAGCATCAGAATAAAAACTGTTTATCTCAGTTACAAAGAACCACTATAATTGTGGATTTGGGTGATTTAATGTACAAAGAAATCATCAGTGGCCAATAAGCTGATGAGCCACCCCAAGTTATTGGGAACTAGATGGGATGATGGCTGATACGGTATGAAAAGATGGTGAGTTATACAAGCGGATCTGAAATATGCTCAGCTTCCTAATCCCCTCTGCTCAACTGGCAATTATTTTGAGCAAACAAAATGCAGTAGTGTTAAGTTTTCAGCCAATGGTATTAGCTAAAATAACTTAACAATGAAATCAAGGATATAGACTCAATTTTTAAATGAAACTCCTGCTCATGATTGGGAAGTAGATTCTCTGATAATCCTCAATAATAGCCAAGTAACTCTGGTACGCTCACCATTCTTAAGTCTACTGGCACCAACAAATACAAGACCTTCTGTCTTTGTACAAAATCAGGAAATTATTCCTCTATAATTGGGACTACTTCTCCGGCAGGCAACTATGTACTTCTCTTCAGGAAGAATAAACACACACAACTATCTAATATAGATGTAATGGCAACATATACAAATATCAGACAGATGACAGATGGACAATAACTAATAAACTAAGTGACAGTAGTTATTAATGATCAATAAAATAGTAAATGATGATTAATTGATTTTTTATTAATTAGCCAGGGGCTGGTATTATATACCTCTTGGGCATCTCCTAAACAAACTCATCTATTAGATGAGTTCATTCATATTATGCCAATATTCTGCTGGTCATGGCAATAAATATGAAAAATACTCAAGTCAATTCGGCCCTTGAATTGACTAAAAATAAAAATTGTTTCAGCCCAGTTGAAGGCAATTTTACTCTCATAATTGGGACAACTTTGGGTTTTGAACTCAACATTAAAATCTTCCCAATTAGAGCTACATCATAACTTGACATCTAACAATAAATAGGGAATAAAACATATATGATCATAAAAGATGACGCACCTCAATTTGGGACATTGGCAGGCCTCTCAATAGCACTAAGTACACCCATAATTGGGATGTCTATGTTTAAGTGCTTAATTATTGATTCCATTAATTGAACCCAACTTCAGCCTTAGTGCATTAAGATTAATGCACTAATTTAGGAGGTGCAATTTAGTTAATGCTGTGGGACCACCTTGCACCCAAGTGGACCCATAATTGGCCATAATATAATTATAACATAGCTATTATTATCTATGATAATCAGGATGATTTAAGTACAATTGAGGTGATTTTGGAATGAATTTAGATATGCAGATAAATCAGGAAAGATTAAAGGATTCATCAATGGGATTAATCTATTAGCATTGATGGTTTTCTCAAAGGGTTTATTTTTGAGTCAACCATCAAAATCTAACATTTTCCCCCACTTGACTGGAATATAAACCCTGAGTTTCCTGATTTTTTCTTCATATCTGTAAACAACACCACTTCAGTATATCAGAAATTCATCACTGTTCTTATTCTGAACAACGTCATTATTTTAAATAAATTGGACTAAATATTTTTTATGAATATATTTTTAGATTGTTTTAAAGTCCTGGTTAAGTATCTGATTATTTTTTTCAAATTTAATGATGTCTATTTGGCCCTATTTTTCATTTAGATGCTAAATTGGCCCAAATTGGTGCATTAAGATGAAGAATTAGTTTTTGAGTTGCCTCCCCCTCAAAGCGGAGGAATAAAATTCATTTTTATCTATTAAAATTTTCAATTTTCTTATTAATTGGAATATTAAATATTATTCTTTTTTTACTATGTATATAGATGATAGATAAAATTTTTTTTTCTTTTACTACTATTATATATTTTTTCTTCTTCTTCTTATTTTTTCTCAACTATTATTTTCAAATGATTGTATATACTTATGTTTGAATACTTCTCTTCTAATTGGGCTGCTTTTTGAACTTCCTTATGAATCTAGCATGGACTTAATTATTTACATGACCCAAATTTTTCTCCTTAATAGTGTAAGAAAAGTTTGAAGTCTTCTCTATAACTTTGAATGGACCAACCCAAATGTAATTTATCTTGTGAATTTGGCCCAAACCATGGGTATTACAAAATAATACTTCATCCCCCACAGCGAATTTGGGCAGATCATATTGGGTTTTTTGATCTTTTTCATGTCAGGCCTTATGAAGTTTGAAGTTATTATTGAAAGTCTGGGCTTGCAGTTTAATTAATGTCTCTGCAAGCCTCTCAACATACTGAGAATAGCTCAATTCCTGGGGTTCTTGTAGTAAGGAGTACAACAATGGTGGTAAGGCTGGATGCTTCCCATATAGAAGTTGGGATGGAGACATCATTGTGGCCAAATGGTAAGGAATGTTGCAGGCAAAAATGGCCAAATTGAGGAATGTACTCCATTTGGAGGGCTTCTGAGAAGTCAGTTTCCTTAAGATATTGACAAGTGTTCCATTAACTCGTTCCACTGCACCATTTGTTTCTGGGTGGTATGGAGTTGACAGAACACCACGCACCCCCATTAATTCATTGAGCTTTTGGAGAATAACCGCAGTGAAATTTGTGCCATTATCTGTTAATATAAATTGAGGACATCTGTGCCAATGAATAACTTGCTCCAAGATAAATCTAGCAGTTGTTGAGGCTCTTAAGTCCCAAATAGCCCTGGCTTCAAACCATTTTGTCAAGTAATCAATTGCTACAATAATATATTTGGCTTTCACATTGCTAATTGGGAGTAGTCCAACCACATCTATGGATATAGTGTGCCAAGCGAATTTGGGCCAAACAAGCTGGTACAAAGTAGCTTTTTGGAAGGGTTTTTCCTCTTGGCACTCTTTGCAATAGCTCAACGTTTCATGGATGTCAAAATGCATCGATTCCCAATAGTAATTTTGCTTGAGCTGCTCCTTTGTTTTCTTAAAGCCTCCATGGCTGGTGGCCTTATGAGCAGCCAAAATTAGATCCACTCAAGCTGAAGGACGTGGAAATATATATTTCTTTCCATCAATCACCTTAAATAAGACTCCTTTTTCAGTATGGGTATCCTTTCTTAATTTGGAGAGAATTTTCTGCACTTGTTCAGGCTCATCGGCAAAAGTTTCACTAACCATCTTCTGAAACAAGGCATCCGCAGGCTTCAGAGGGTTGCCACGATGGGCAGACGAGACAAACAATCAGCATTCTGATGCTTAGCACCAGCCTGGTGCTTGATGGTATAGTCATAAGCCTGCAGCTTAAGTGCCCAGTGAGACAAACGTCCTTATGGCTCCTTCAAGTTGTTAATCCAGATTAGGGATGCATGATCAGTAACCACGGCGAAATGCACTCCATGAAGATATACTTGGAACTGTTTATAGGCATATATAACTGCCAAACACTCTCTTTCTGTCGCAGTATAATTTCTTTCATGGGCATTTAGGGTCTGACTAGCATAGGCTACTGGGTGCTCTTCGCCATCTTATCCAACTTGGGACAAAACGGCTCCAATTGCTGTTAATGATGCATCAGTCTGAAAAATAAATTCCTGGTCAAAGTCAGGATAGCGCAATACTGGTGTGACTAATAGAGCCAAATGAAGCTGGTCGAATGCCTCCTGGAAGGCCAAATTCCACTCAAAAGAGAACTTATCTTTTGGTAGATAAAATAAAGGTTCTCCAATTTGAGCAAAGTCGGCAATAAATTGGCAATAGTACCCAATCATTCCCAAAAATACTTGAATATCTCGCTTGGATTCGGGCCTCTTCATCTTAGATATTGCTTCCAATTTGGCTGGTTGTGGCCGAAGACCTTCCTTATCAATTACAAACCCAAGGTATTCCAGCTGGTCCTTAAAGAAATGACACTTCTGGGGCTTGATCTTCAAGTTTGCAGCCGTTAACCTCTTGAAAATTTCTTCCAGATGTTCCAGATGTTCATCAAAGGTATGACTGAATACGTTTATATCATCTAGGTATACTAGTACACATGACAATTTAAGATCGCCCAGTATAGTGTCCATCGCTCTCTGGAAGGTTGCTGGAGCATTACAGAGTCCTTGGGGCATCCTTGTTGGTTAAAATAACCCTTCTTGGGTAATAATGGCGCACTTTTCTTGCTCATCTTTGGGCAGATTAATTTGCTAATACCCATTTATTAAATTCATCACTGAGAAGAACTTTGCACCCCCAAGCCTGTCTAGGGCATCGTCAATACGTGGAAGAGGATATGAATCCTTTTTGGTAATGTTATTAAGCTTCCAGTAGTCAACATCGATGAATCACCCCTCGGGTTGGGACCATCTAGTACTAAAAAAAGCTTCCAGTAGTCAATAACAACCTGGTTGCTCCCATCTTTCTTTTTAACATTGAGAATTGGGGCAGCCCATGGACTCTTGGATGACATCAACATGCCACGGTCAAGAAGTTCCTTAATTTCCTTCAACACAACTTCTTCAGCATTTTCAAACATCTAATTGGTCTCAATTGGATAGGTAAATGGTCCCCAGTATCTATCGTATGGGTCACTCCTCTCGCACATCCAAGGTCAAAATCATCCTTAGCAAATATCTCATGGTATTTCTCATATAATCCCCGAACTCAGTCATTTTCCTGATCATTTAGTTCCCCCAAATTGGCCACAGGTATGGCATTATGCACATATTTCAACTCATCATCAGGAAGCCCTAGCTCGTCCAGGGTTCCAAAATCGTGGAAAGATTTAATCTCCATTATAGGGATCAAATGGAGATAGGCAACCACCTGGTGCCTTTTGATAAAGATTGGCCAATTCTGCATGTTTGCACAGAGGACACTAATTTCTTGATGTCCAGGAATAACTATCCCAGGCGCCACATTAGGTTCAAGTTGAGTTTGGGACCAAGGTTGGAAAACTTCGCCAAAAAGTCCTTCTGGGATTTGAATTGTTAGCATAGTTGGGACTACTGCCTGCATTCCTGAGTCCAGAGTAAGCTCCTTGTTTTCTCGGAGGGGTATTCCCTTAGACTCATGGATTTGCATCGGCAAGGCCTTGACACGACGCTTTGATTTATGGTATTTGATAGGGATTATTCTATCTTGATAGGCCAGATTAATAATCTCTTTCTGCTAAGCATCACTTTTTGAAAATCAATTCAGCCTGAAATTTAGCTCCACTAAAGAGATTTACGAAAACTAATAGCAAATATGGCGGGAAACCCCGCAAAAGAACCCGCAGGCTATGCCAAACGAGCCAGCACCACCCCCAAACGAAGCAACCCTCGGTTACCCACCTCAGGGTCAACCAAAATCACCCGCTCTCAAGCAGCAGCCATGAAAGCAGGCACCACCCCCCAACCTGGAGCTACTCCAACTAGCGCCAGTTCACCTGATCGCACTTCTGCAACCTGCACGCCTAACAGCTCTGTGTGCGCTGCCTCCCACCAACCCGCTGGGCCCCCTCCAACCAAGGAGGCCATCACCCACGCTGTTTTAATGGCATCTGCTCAGTTGTATACAACTCAGCCCATCCAGACATTCACCTCCCCCATTGTGTCAGCTAATTCAGCCCCATCTATTATTGCTGACACTGTGTTTCCGGCTCCCTCCATGAGGGGCGATACCCAGCTACCTGGCCCCCAAATCCTCAGATGTAAGGTTGGATTAGCCGCACATTCTGGTTCACTAAGCAACAAATTGGGACAATCTACTCTTCCCAATGAGGATTCAAATGGTTCGGATTTTGGAACTTCAAACCAGTTCCAATCTCACCCGTCCCATTTAAACCCCATAATCGGCACTTCTCAAGTCGGCACTTTATCTCAATATGCTGAAAACGACCAATTCACCAATCAGCCAATGAGTTTTGCCCACAAAATCACAGCAAATACTCGGGCTGAATTTACCCAAATAGATTGGGATGGTGATGAAACATCGCCCTCCTCCCAATTGGCTGGAGTTAATTCCAATCTGGATGGGACTCCCCAATTTAGCGAGGCCCAACAATCACCTGGCCCCCAAACCCTTGGATGTAAGGTTGGATTAGCCGCACATTCTGGTTCACTAAGCACCAAATTGGGACAATCTACTCTTCCCAATGGGGATTTAAATGGTTCAGATTTTGGAACTTCACACCAGTTCCAATCTCACCCGTCCCATTTAAACCCCATAATCGGCACTTCTCAAGTCGGCACTTTATCTCAATATGCTGAAAACGACCAATTCACCAATCAGCCAGTGAGTTTTGCCCACGAAATCACAGCAAATACTCGGGCTGAATTTACCCAAATAGATTGGGATGGTGATGAAACATCTCCCCCTCCCAACTGGCTGGAGTTAATTCCAATCTGGATGGGCCTCCCCAATTTAGCGAGGCCCAACAAACCGCCCTTCAATTTAATATGACGCCAGCAACTGCTGTAACATTCCAGAAACAAGGGAACTCCGCAAACTTGTCCAAACCACCAGCTCACACTCAACCTGCAATTGCAGCCCAAAGCAAACACAAACGTACCAAAGGAGCCACTGGGGCGTGGCAAAAACCTCTGGCACCAACGCTACCCAAAGCTGATCCCCATGAAGTGGCGTTTATTGCTGATGTTAAGAAGAAATGGGCCGAAACTAGAGCGCAAAAAGCTCTACCTCGCTCAACCCTCTCCCACGCAATTCGCCTTTATTATGGGCATAACCCTGTTGAATTCTATACAGAGGATTACTTCTCATACTTTGCAGCGATTGCGGAGACATTCCCTATTAACACCACCATCCATGAATCAGTGGAGGGCTGATACATCGATGTGGGCTTCACTGAAGCTGCCCTTGCTGACCATGCTGCCACCCTCCAGGTCATTATTCCACGCGGATCTCTTCGCATCTCCCGCACACGCTCTCACCTGGAGAAAATTTCATGGGTTACTTTTTCCAACCTACCAACGACTGTTGATCCTGAGTCTCTTAAACTGGCACTCCATCGTGGTTAGAGGGAGTTTGGGTCTGTTCTTTCAGTGGACTTTAGCGTCCCTCTTACTATGCTCCCACTCAAAGAGCTCGCACTGTTAGGGCGTCGTTCATCCCCTCCCCCACTGTATCCCGCAACATTGAGGTTATTCCTCGTGTGGCGGTAGTTGGGGCATGCCCTGAGATCTTCTTTGTCGACCCTGATCAGGCGCGCCCCCGGTGTTCATGGTGTAACGCCCTTGGACACTTGTATAGTGGCTGCACAGCTCGAAAACAAGCCCTCTTAGCCACCACCCAGGGGCCTAAACCAGGCCAAAAACGATCCCACGTGGCTGCAGCAGCAATTCCACAACCCACACAATGGGTTCCCGTTCAAGACCTGTCCCCTGAGGCCTTACGCCTAGCAGTTGAAACAGCTAACCCCACTATTGGTATGAGATACCTTCGCGCTCATGCCCCCCTTCCAATGGGCACCCCCTCCAATCTCCCAGAGTCAACTCCCTCTCTCCCCAAGCGCAAGGCATCTCCCACAGGGTGCCCCTCGTCAGCCACCCCCACTCAGGGCTCCGCGGCACCCCCACCAACCTCCACCAGCGATTTATCGCATCAACTCTCAGCTCCCAATGGAGCTATGCCCACCAGCATGGACTGGCAACTCGCGGCCTGCGGTAGAAGTGCCACCTCAAAGAGTCCTACCCCAACCCCACAGTCCATTTCGCGCGGATCCTTTGCAGTGTTGGAGGAAGTGAACATGGACTCAGACTCATCAAATGGGGACACCGCGGAGGTCACCATTGAGCACCCTCAGGTCCTTCCCCTGCAACGGAGCGGTGGCAGCATCCTAGGCTGGCTTACTGGGTCCTCCGCCCCCCCACCCTCTCCTTCCCCTCAGAACCCTCGACGCTCCTCACGGATTGCAGCTAATAGTCAAGCTAAAGGACTCAAAACTAGCCGCCTCACAGCAGCAGGTTTAAGCGCTGGCAACCCCCAGGACATGGAGGGGAACAGCTATGAGTCCCATGGCAGCACCCTGGCCCTGCAATCCATCAACGCAAATGGGTTGCGGGACTTTAAGCGGAGAGCCCGCCTCCTCCGAAACTTCAGGTCAGCACAAATTGACATCGCTGCTGTCCAGGAGCCCCATATCCTCCCCCACGAACAATCAGCATGGAATGAACAGTTTGGAGGCAACTCCTTCTGGACAAACCATGCCGCCCTTATTGTTTTGAATCCCCAGGTTAAAACCCATTCTTTTTCACAATATCTAGGTGGCCGCCTCATACTGGCCAAACTCACCACTCCTGACTTCTCCTTCTTCGCTGCAAGCATCTACCTGCCTAATGCAGGTCAGGAGCAAAATCGGCTCTTGTAAGAGCTCCTCCAACTCAATCTCCCACGGAATACAGTCCTCTTAGGAGATTTCAACACAACCATAAGTCGCGTCCGTGACTCTTACCCCCCTGCAGCAAAGGAACGCCCTGGATCAAGTCGCCTCCAGGATTTCCTTCGCCTGAGTGGCTTTATAGATGCGCTTCCACCCTCCGCGTCTGGCCTAGGTTGCATGACTAGGATCCAGTATGATGGAGGAGCTTTCCAGTCAGCGTCACGCATAGATATGGCACTGATTGGCCCCCTGCTAATTGGTCGCGTCTCCTCTCCATCTCTCGTGACAACCATCTGAGTGATCACAGGTCACTCACCGTTGTCCTCACCACCACACTTAGACCGTCGCGTAGGTTCTGGCCTAGGGTTGCCCCAGCTCTTCTCAACAACCCCTTCACTAAGGAGAAGCTGTCTATGACCATCCGGGAGACTCTCACCTCCCCCCACCCCACCTGCTTGACCACAAGGCTAAATGGGCGGTGACCAAGGAGGGCATCACCCGCGTTGCTTACACCTGTGCCAAAGCCCAGATGACTGCAGCTCGCGCCAGAGTCAAAAGGGCGGAAGCCAGAATCAGACATCTAGAGCGAAACTGCCAGCCTTCGCCCTCTCCCAGATGGTTGGAAGACTGGGAAGCGGCGCAGGAAGCACTCCGCTTGGAGTTCACACTGAAGGAAGAACGGGCAGCAAACTTTACAACATCTCGTTACTATGCTCAATGGGAACGCCCCACCCGCTTCTTCTTTCAGAAACAGAAAGCCCGGTCAACAGCGCAGGATATTACTGCACTGAAGATTGGCACTACAACCACTTCAGACAAGGAGGAAATCACGCAGGAACTACACCGCTTCTACTCCAGCCTCTTCCATGCCACCCAGGTGGACCCATCGGACATCCAAGACTTCCTGTGGCGGGCTCCAGAGCCGCCCATTGACCCACGGGCTGATGAGGCTCTACTGGCGCCTATTTCCATCCAGGAGGTGATGGAAACCCTTCTGAAATCCCCACGGCTTAAAGCCCCAGGCCCAGACGGAATACCCTTTGAGGTGTACCTTCTGGAACCTGCAGTGATAGCAAGAACCCTCCGCGACCTCTTCGCTGCACTCTTGGTGAATGGCGAGGTCCTCCCCGACTCCAGAGGCTCAATCACGACCCTCATTCACAAGAAGTCAGACCGTGAGAACCTGGCGAACTGGCGCCCCATAGCGTTGATCAACACAGACCACAAGCTCTTCACGAAGCTTCTGGCCAACCGCATCACCAAATGGGTGTCACCTCGCCTCTCCCCATCCCAGTACGGTTTTATTCCGGGGAGGTCGTTATGGGACAACTATAATGACCTTCACGTGACTTTGACTGCTAACTCTCGTAAGGTGAATGGCTTTGTGGCTCTCCTGGATATGGAGAAAGCATATGATCGGGTAGCCTGTAAGTATATTGATGCTTCCCTGGCCCGCTTCCATCTCCCACCCGCAGCTAGGCGCTGGATATCAGCGCTCTATGACCAGCTCCACACCAGAGTCCTGGCGCGCCAATGGGTTTCACAGTGGCAGTACCAGTTGGACAAGGTCTCCGGCAAGGGGACCCCCTGAGCCCTATCCTTTTTAACATCACCCTTTTTTCCCCCTCTTGGCCTCCTTACAGGACAAGCTAACAGGGATTCTGGTCCCAGGTAAAGCCCCCACACGCACCATGGCATTTGCAGATGACACTGCCATTGCATTTGGCTGCCCTGGGGATGTTGCCCTCGCTGCTGTGACCATTGAGAGGTACACCAAGGCGTCCAACGCCATGGTCAACACCTCCAAGACAACAGTTGTGCAGGTCGGCTCCCCCACCTTCCCCCCACCATTTGGTATTGAACCTGAGCGCGGTACCTTCCGTCACCTGGGCGTTCTCACCAACCAACAAGGAGTTGCGCTAAAAGACAATGAGGACTTGCTCCTTGCAGCAGTTAACTCCAGGATTGCCAGCTGGAACCGGCGGCACATCACCCCCCAGGGTCGAGCTCTGATGGCCAATGTGTTCCTTCTCTCCAAAGTCTGGTTCCTAGCGCACGTCTGCCCATTCACAAATGCCTTTTATACGCGGCTCAATGTACTCCTCCGCTGTTGGATCTGGGGCTCAAACCATCCACCAATGGCCCTCTCAAAATATTTACCGACCGTGCAATGAAGGGGGCCTAGGGCTTCTGGACACGCGATCCCACGCCACCACAATCTTCCTGAAGTTCCTATGGCCGATTGTCTGCTGGGACGCGACCCCCATGCCCCAATGGGCGCCCGCCCTCCGCCAGTCAGTGTCAGCAGCTCTGGGTCTTCCTAGAGCATCTCTGACCTCATTAGGGAGTGGCTCACAAACCACCCAGGCCATCGCCTATAACCATCCTCATCCCCCTACTGGAACCAGGCTCTCCTTGCCCTGAAACGAGTAGGCGCGCGGATCCACCATGCCTTCCCATACAGAAGGGAAGGCCCTGGCCTCAGCCCCCGTCGCCATGCAATTGTGCACAATGGACAAGTTGTCACAACTCGCCTCAACCCCCAAGATCGTCCTCCCATCCGCCCAAGACTCCTTGAGCTCCTCCCTCCCTCCGTGAGATTTGACCTTAAGGAATTGTGGAAGGACGTCTATCACCCCATCCTGTCAGCAAAGGTGTCCAACACCTTATGGAGGGCGCTCCACTGTTCATACAGGACAGGGGACCGGACTGGCCCTACCTTCCAGCACTGAAGCTGCCCCCGCTGTGTGGAGCCTATTGACTCCCACCTCCATCGTTTTTTCACCTGTCCAGGTGTCGCCGCATTTTAGCCAAAGGCCCGCGCGCTCCTCCATGCTCAGCCCTGGTCTGGACACCCTGTGCAAGACCTCATGTTTGAGCAGACATTGCCTGGTTGCCACCGACCCCTCCGTGTCCTCGCCTATGCCACAGCCATCTGGACCATCCATAACTCCTTCCTTCGTGCTGCCTTTGACCAGCAGGTGTGGACCCTTCTACACATGATCACCCACTTTCAGGTACACTTTGAGATGGCCCTGAAGGTCTGCACTATGTCGCCAACCCTCCCCCGCTCAGTTGTCACTGCAGCACGGCTCTGGTGCGCAAACCCCCCTCCCTTTCTCGATGCCTCCTCCCTCCCCTTCCCTCGCCTCAGGCTCTTAGGAGCCCAGGCGTAATTCAATAAACATCGATGAATTCCCCCTTGGGTTGGGACCATCTAGTACTAAAAAAAATAGGCCAGATTAATAAACAGATTAGGCTTCTTTAGTCCCAATTTCGCGTTTTTTGTATAATAAATTGGGATAGTTTGGTTCAAAATATTTAATGTATCATCCTTATGGCTAGTGACCACTCCATATCTTCTCATAAAATCGGTGCCAATAAGGACCTCATAGTTCTGATTTGGCAAGACTATAGATGGAGCGGATACTACTATAGACCCAAATCTTATAGGCAAGGCACTATATGCCCCAAGAGCTCTGGTGGTATGTGTTCCTGCAATGCCATATTCTTGATCGTGGGCAACATCTGGGGCTATTACCAACTTCTTCACCAACTTAGTGCTGACGATATTTAAAGGAGCTCCACTATCAATAATGGCCCAAACATGGATCTTATTGACAGCAATATTGGCATAGGTACACTCAGAGTATGGTTCAGAAGTGTTTATTAAGTGAATAGATTCAGAGTTGCCCGACTCCAAGTGTGATTTGATGAAAGAACATATTTCAGGGAAGTTTTCTGCCAGAGTCTACATAGGGATTGCGACCTGTACATCTTTTAGGGAGGGCAGGTCATGAGAGCGGGTAGTGTGAGGATCAAGGCCATGGTCCATAATTTGCTTGGCATATGGTTTGGCCACCTCTATTCGGGCCTCTTCTGAGGCTTCACCTGATTTTTGGCCTTTTTGGGATCTGGAAGTAACCATATATACATTGTTAGCCATAATATGATGTAATGAATCTTTGCCAATCAAATTGGACACAAATAGTTTGCCAGGATTGGGAGGAATGTTTTCGCCATGATGGGTGGTAGTAGAGCATTCCGCCTCTACTCCACCTGCCCTTTTCCCAAACCTGTGTCTTTTTTGACTTTGTAAGCCACATTAACTCCTGTTTTCCCATCTATTTGGGCATAACACTTGCTGGCAATGTGCCCTTTTCTACCACAACAATGATAAGTGATAGCACTAGATTTGGGACGGTCAGGTTTCTGCTCCTTGGGATTCGCATTTCTTTCTTGACTGTGGCTCATATTACTAATTTTATGTTGAGGGTGTACCCGTTGCAGATTGTTTGGCCAATTTGGTGCATCAAAGCTTCTTTCACAGCGGCGTAAATAGTCCACAAGTCTATTTGTTTCCATATCGCAATTAAAAGAAGGAATCATTACTCATTCCAAATCACGATATGGCTGAACAGCATGTTCCATGGCGATTAACGCATCATATTCAGTCATAATATTTGATCCAAGGAGCACTTGAGCTTCATGGTAAAATTGATCGGCAAACTCTTTGATAGACTCATTAGGTCTAAACTTGATATTTAAGAGTTCCATCTTTTGTGTTGACAGCTTTTCAGGCCCACCAAATTCCTTAATGACGGCCTGTCAGGCCTCTTTGTAAGACTAATCTTCCCCTAAATAGGGCATTACAAGGTCTACGCTGTGTGAGCCCAGACAATTGATGAGTGCTGTCACCTTTGCATGATCAGACACTCCTCTCATGGCCTTCTCAAATAGCTATAAGAAAGAGTAAACATTGCTATCTTTATCAAATTTTGGCAAGCTAAGTGGTTTGAAGTCATCTCTGCCTGAGTCCCTAACTGGAGAGGCGGTTTCTCTTCTTAAGTTTGACTGACTTGGGGAACCTTCAGGAAGAATGGGATGCTGCAAACGACTTGGAGTAGGGTTAGAAGTGAGTGCTTGTGGAATGGTTTGTGTATTCGAAACATCTGTCCCATAATCTTCATCTGCCTCATGATAATCATCTGAATTGCTTGACTCTGTTTTCCAAAATTGGGACTGAAGTGGCTTCTCAAGTTCACTTTGGCGTGCCTTTAGAGCTGCTTTGTCATCCTCCCTTCCCCCAAGACTGGTTGCACACTTGCAACTATTATTATTAAGATACTCCATTTCCTTGCTAGCTTGAGTAAGATCTGCTTCAGCTAATGTTACTCAGGCTGAAAGTGCCTTCATTTCTTCCGACATTCTTGAGACCTTGTGTTAGCAAGTGCCAGTTGACTCTCCATATTGGTTTTCTCCTCAAATAAAATTGTATTAGAAGTATGGAGTTCAGAAATACTTGACCATACATTGGCTAATTTGGCCTTGATATCTGAATTATCCGGTTGTTCTACTGTAGCAATAGGTAACTGGGCTAAAGCCTTAATATCTCTCTGCATAGCTGAAAATTTGATCCAAATATAAATTTCCAAATTGACATTTTTTTCCTCCAACTCTCTAAGGGTTTTTCTTGAATTTTTGACCCTGTTGGAGAAGGTTTTCATATTGGCTGCAACATAACTATACTGTGTCTCAAGTCTGATACAGTGGTTGGTGATATCCTGTTTCCACTGACTTGAGAATCCCAAATTGTTCAGCACTTTTGTCGCTATCTTTAGGACGCCTTTGTTAAGTTGAGTTACCAACTCATCAATTTGGTTATAAGCTTCTGTTGCAGCACCAGTGTTTTAAACGATTGCTTTCACACTTTTGCAAAGCAAGTATCCAACTTCTCTAATAAGCAAGCTTGGGTCGACCATTCCTCATCTTGAATATGGTAAATGTGAGAAAGTTCAAGATTTTGATGTGCAGATGTGCGTTGAGCATGCTTAATAGATGGTTGTACAAAATTAACTAAATATTTGTATGTGTTGGCCTGACTCTCCTGAAGACTTTGGGACAAACCAGCCATGGTGGCTTCTCTATATTTTTAATAAATTTCGTTCTTCAGTTCTTGATCCTTCATGTAATGAAATAGACCAAAGCTTGGGTCAATTGTTGAGGAACCAACCTGGTAGCCTCAAAACAGGGTTTCCAGCATTTCCTTGATGTTAGCCTGGGTAAACTCAGCTGGATTAGAAGGTAAAGTTGGGCCTGTTCCAGTCGCTATTAGTTCTAATGAGTGCTCATTCCCCTCCTCATTGTCATAATGATTTTAGGTAAAATGTTCAATTAACTGAACATCGCTTCTTTCCATTTTACTGTCGCTGTACTTTCAGGCAAATTCTGAAAGCTGATCATTCATATTCATATTAAGGTAGTTGTTTTTTTCTTCGAGTGAGCACCAAAATGTTAAGTTTTCAGCCAATGGTGCAAGCTAAAATAACTTAACATTGAAATCAAGGTTATAGACTCACTTTTTAAATGAAACTCCTGCTCATGATTGGGAAGTTGATTCTCCAATAATCCTCAATAATGGCTAAGTAACTCTGGTACGCTCACCATTCTTAAGTCTACTGGCACCAACAAATACAAGACCTTCTGTCTTTGTAAAAAATCAGGAAATTATTCCTCTATAATTGGGACTACTTCTCCGGCAGGCAACTATGTACTTCTCTTCAGGAAGAATAAGCACACACAACTATCTAATATAGATGTAATGGCAACAGATACAAATATCAGACAGATGACAGATGGATAATAACTAATAAACTAAGCGACAGTAGTTATTAATAATCAATAAAATAGTAAATGATGATTAATTGATTTTTTATTAATTAGCCAGGGGCTGGTATTATATACCTCTTGGGCATCTCCTAAACAAACTCATCTATTAGATGAGTTCATTCATATTATGCCAATATTCTGCTGGTCATGGCAATAATTATGAATAATCCCCAATTTTAATTTGGCTCATGAATTGACTGGAAAAAATAAAAAAATCGTTTCAGCCCAGTTTTAGGCAATTTTACTCTCAAAATTGGGATGACTTTGGGTTTTGAACTCAACATAAAAATCTTCCCAATTAGAGCTAAATCATAACTTGACATCTAACAATAGATAGAAAAAAACATATATGATCATAAAAGATGACACACCCCAATTTGGGACGTTGGCAGGCCTCTCAATAGCACTAAGTACGCCCATAATCAGGACGTCTATGTTTAAGTGCTTAATTATCAATTTCATTAATTGAACCCAACTTCTGCCTTAGTGCATTAAGATTAATGCACTAATTTAGGAGGTGCAATTTAGTTAATGCCGTGGGACCACTTTGCACCCAAGTGTACCCATAATTGGCCATGTTATAATTATAGTATAGCTATTATTAGCTACAATAATTGGGATGATTTAAGTGCAATTGAGGTGATTTTGGAATGAATTTAGATATGCAGATAAATTGGGAAAGATCAAAGGATCCATCAATGGGATTAATATATTAGCATTGATGGTTTTTTCTGAAGGGTTTATCTATGAGTCAACCATCAAAATCTAACAAGTAGCCCACAGAAGGCTACGCAAAATGTTAGAGTTCATACAATCAAGCTACTATTGAGAAAGTATGCACTTAGATGTACTAGAAGTGATCTATTGTTGCCACCAATGTCAAATAGAGAAGCCATTCCACCAGAAGACCTCTTATTGGTGGGTGAAGCCCAAGTTTATATGGCACACAATGTCCATTGACGATGTGGGACCCTTACTAATGGGCATGAATTGCTCCAAGTATATCCTGGTACAATTGACCATCTGACCAGGTGAGTAGATGACAGGCAATAAGGGAGCTGGGGGCAGTCACCGTGGTCAAGTTCACAATGGAATGCATAATTCAACGGCATGGCTGTCCACAGTCCATAATTACTGACAACAAAACCAACTTTACCTCACACATTCTACTTAAGTTAAATGAACTAATGGCCATCCATGGGGCTCTAACAACCATATACCATCCTGAGTCAAACAAAATGGTTGAAATGGTTATGGAACACTGGTGAATATACTCAGGAAGCTGGTGATGGATAGGCTGTCAGATTGGAGTACCATTCTTTCCATCACCATCTTCACCTATAACATCAATAATCATTTATGTCTGGAAAGAGCCCTATCCAGCTTCTTTATGGAGGGCGCCCATCTCTGCCTGCATTAATTTACTCCTGTGTAGAAGATATTGGCAGAATAGATCTTCAGCTCTACTTGACAGCTTTGATGTTTATGCAAATCAAGCTCCAGACTGGAGCATACTCAACCAGCCTGCCTAAAAATATCAAAAATCAAAAATCTGATAAGGTAATGAGTAGCAGACTTCCACACTTTACAATAGGTGAACATGTTCTCTTCCATGACCAGTATGGGTTTGGACAGTGGAATAAGTTAACTAGTATCCTGATGGCTCTTTTGAGATAATATAGAAAACTGGGGTAATTGTCTATACAATTAAAGACCCAGTAAGCAGTTGGATTAGCAACTAAGTGCACAGTAAGTTTTTAGCCTTTAATAATAATTTTATTTAAGGTGGGCTGACCTTGGGATAAATATGCCACACCAAAGAGGGGGAGGAAGAATATGAAATGAGGGGGCTGCGACCTAAACCCGAGTACCAGGGGAGCTCATTGTGGCTAGTATTCCCATGGAACCTGGAGGTGTTGGAAGGGATTCGATTGAGCTGATTGGAGAGTTTTCACTGAAGTTGATACAGGTTTGCATTTCAATGTCAACAGTTAAGAAGGGGAGCAGAAGCCAGCTCTGCACTATCCTCAAAAGTCAGTGTGGAATTGCTTCATTAAACAGCCAAATGTGAATGATTTTATTATGTTTTTGTTAAATTGATCGCTGATTATAACAGAATTTGGGGCCAAATTTTGTTTTTGCCTTGAGATAAATCGTGTGAATTGTCTATAGGGATAATGCAAAAATAACTGCTTGGAGCAATTCTGGGATAGGTGAGTCAATATTAAGTGCCATAATATTTGCAATTGGACAGAGTTTATTGGGTACACAGTTGGGTGCCATCAGTGGCCATGCTAAATTTCCATATAAGTTGGGCTGCTGTGCACTCTTTTAACTTAAGCAGCATGGTGTCTTTTGCACCACATACTCTACAGTGCTCCTGGGTTGAATTGGACTGATCAGCTGTTTGGTAGGCCCTGTTCAAGCATCACCAAACGTGTGCCCTAATTTTTGGGTGAAGTAAATTGTGGGTCACAAATTTCCAATTTTTTTTTTTAATTTTTTTCATCATATGGCTGATCATATTGGTCTAGGAGATTAATACGGGCTAGGGTTCAGGCTCTTGGAGGAGGATTTTACTCTACTGAGACTTGCACACCTTTGCATTCCTGAGTGTAGGTGTGATTTTCAAACCCTCAACTGCATTGGCCCCTCGAGATGCTGAGAGGGAACAGCCACTCATCATGATGGAGTATCTTCAATATTGCATGAGAGAAATTTGAGGACTGGTGTGGGCCATGGGCATTTGAATTGGCTGCCAGGTAGGACAGGAGGGTGTTTCACACTGTGGGATTGGCTAGTCTGATGTTCTGGGCCAGGTTGATTCATGCAGCATGCGACCAGTGGTTTGGTTTGGGGGTTGGGCTTATCACTCTAACTGTCCACTTACCAAATATTTTATCAGATTGGGCAACATGGTCAGTGAGGCCTAGGTATCCTTCTGATCTTGGTCCGTGGAGCAGGCCTATTCTTATTGGGGCTCTTCTGCCTTCCCACAACATTGACTGCAGTAAAGCCCTGATGCATTCATGGAAATTTGAGGAGAAGGGGACAACTGCGGCTGGGAACCAGATGATTGGAAGCAGGAGGGAATTCGCGACTGTGACTCACCCCATGAGTCCCATTTGTCACCCTCTGAGGGAGGCAATGCAGGATGTGAGCTTCCAGATGAGCCCATCCTTGATCCCTGGCAGGTCTGGCCTGGTGGGGTTCAGGGTGATGCTTAGGTGTTTCACTGGGCCGCCCAAAGGCGCCACCCCAAATGGGGCTCAGATTCTGCCCAGTTTTTTGTTTTTTGTGGATTTTTGTGGGTGGTGAGGGTGGTCCTTAAGTGCTGGCAAATTGTATGCATATCACCAAATAGATTTCCTTTTAACTGGATGTAATATATTTTTTAAATTATTGCTTTTATTCGCCTCAATTTATTCTGGATTCCACATTAAATTATTTAAATTATAATCTGGGCAATAAATAAGTTCATCACCGGTTATGTCATCCACATTGACATAATGATATAAGTAATTATAGTCTTAATAGTCAATTGGTGAAATTAAATTATTTAAATTGCTTAAATTAGGTTCTGAGACTTCATAATTGTGCATTAAATTGTTGGAGTTAATTTCATCAGGTTGGCTTCTCAATTCATCGCTGATTACATCACATTCATCAAAGTTCTGAGACCTGCAATTAAGGTCTCAGTTGTTGAAACTAAGTTTTAAATTATTTAAATTAAATAAATTGAAATT
>JAKSZP010013633.1:0-67984 GCA_022478985.1 Massospora cicadina | reverse complement strand
CTTCATCTAAGTTAAATCCTCAGGTCAATATAGCTTGCACTTGATAAATATGAATACCCCATTTGTGGATGGTGCTGGCCATAGTCGCACCAATTTCAAGGGCTTGCCATCCCAATGCTTTTATTGCGGAGAACCTGAAGTGATATCATGTAAGTGAGGCCTCAGGGCCTCAAGCCTCATGTAAATATCTAAGCAGCACTTCCAGCTTTATGAAACTGTTCTGGCACTAGTCTTGGACCACGATGCTGTTCAACCCATTGTAGTGAACAGGCGTGCTGCATCTGCCAGAAACTCCTCTTTGCTCCACTGGAAGGCTTCATCATGAGTAAACCCCTCTGCTAAGTAGGGTTGGCGAGAGTGGGCTTGGGGAATGACTGTTTCCAGTTGTGGATCAATTTGCCGTGAATGCCTGTCTTTATCCAATCTATCTAAGTTCAGGGGTCTTAAATTCTCACATGTTCACTTCTTGTTGCAACAGTATCTTATGTTTGATCCAGGCGTGGGCTGTGCTGGGCATGAATCCCGCTGCATCCCAGTATGCTTCTGCAGCCATAAGGGCATGATCCCTCCAGAGATTCCATTTTTCCAATGTGAAGGAGAAGTTGTGCAGGATCTCATAAATTTTCTTCAATGCCCCCAATCCGGCCTAGTCCCCCAGACTCGATCTATAAAAGCAATGGCGTGAAGTAAATAATTTATCTCAGCTGGAGTAAAACCATTGGCGCTCCAGTTAATAGCAATCTCCGGTGACCATTCCTGGAAGGGCCCCATTATAAGATTTTTTTCCTTTGTCTATTATGCTTGTAGCAGGTTATAAGACATAGCAGGTGAGATCTGCATGTACAACCAGTGTAGGGCTTCAGTGACCTTAAACCCATGTAAGCCAAAGTACCGCCACTTCAGGTGAGAAGTTCTCAGTGTAACGTTTTTATTGAACTTTACCAAAGTTTAGTAATGGGCTCAAAGCTGAAAATTAGCAGAGAGTTTGTAAAATGAAAAGCTGGAGGGAGTATAGACTACTTTATTGAGTCTAAAAACGTCGATATTTATAAGGAGCATGGGAACATGGTGTCTCAGGAACCTTCATGGCCCCATGAGATCAAAATCTTTTACTGAATTCCAGATTAACCGCCTGGATGGCACCCTCATTGTACTTCATCGCCCTTGTGACCACAGTGGTGGGGGTCAGCGCCTATCGTGATTTGGGAAGTGGGGACGGGATTCCTGAAGGTGATTCCATCAATTACTATATGCATGATGCTTCCTGATTGAATCTAGTTTTGATGCCTTCAGGATAAGGTTCTATTCACATTGGTACTAGATTCAATCAGTAAAGGCTCAATTCAGGAGCAGGGCTTTCAGCTTGATCGTCATCTAAAATCCTGACAACGCCCCCTTCAAGATTCAGTTGGAGGGAGTATAAGGCCAGAGGAACTGGCTAAGAACTTAGTTCACCCCTGTCCCCTGATTTAAGTCAGCAATAGAGTACTTGTAGTTCACCTTGTAAATGACCCTATAAGGCCCAGACCAAAGAACGTCGAGCTTATTCTGTTGTCCTCCAGGTCAATGGTGATAAAAGTGAATGAGGCTACCTAATTAAAAACATGTAAGGAGGGTCAGACATCATTAAGTCGGAAGGTCTCTCTTTTGGTGTTGGTGACAATGCCTTGCGATGCTAGGGCTTGAAGCTTAACAATTTATCAGCTAAGGCCCTCATAGTTGAATTGGAGTTCTCAGGAGCAGAGGTTTTGATTAAAGGCTGTATGCTACTTAAGAGCTGAAGAGAAAGTCTATATAGAGCTTCAAAGGGGGACATTTTAATGACTTGGTGGTAGCTTATCCAGTAGGCAAGCAACGCGCTGGGTATATAATGGTTCCAGCGGGTAGGTTCAGAGGCGGCCATCTTCCATAAAATAGAGACAAGGATATTATTAGCATGTTTCATTACCTCATTGGTTGATGGGTTATAAGGGGCGGCGGAACTTTGGTTAGTGCCAAAAAGTGAAATAAGTTCTTGGACTACCTAAAAGGTGAAATTTAAAACATTGTCTGAGTGTAAAGCTTGTGGACATATGTGCTGGGTGAAAATGATTTGAACTAGGAAGAGAGACACGGCTTTTGAAGTAGCAGTGGGGACTAAAATTGCTTTAACCCATTTGGTCAAGTGGTTCATTTCTAGAAGGATACTTATAGTCATGTAATCCAATGGGGAGAGGTCCTATCACATCGATGCTAATGATGCTGAAGAGTCATTTTGTGGCAACAACTGAGTGTTGAAATCAAGGATTGGCTCTTGGGATTGGCAATTCATTAAAGCCTCCAAGTCCTCTTGGTTGTTCTCCACCATTTTTCCCAGTAGCATCGTGAATTTAACCATTTGTGAGTCTTCTTAACCGCCTCATGTCCCACAATAGTATGGCTCTCTAGGATAACATTGGTTTATGAAGAAGGGTGGACCTAAGGGAGCCATTTCTTATTGACCCTTGTTAAGATTATGATATGACTGGACGATAAGCCTGAAGTAGCCATGTTAAATTGGCTAGAATTAGCCAACAATGATTATAGAGTACAAATATTTGCGCGCCTTAGGATGAGGTAATATTGGTTCAGGATGGGTAATTATTAAATTGCCTCCAAATAAGACAATAAGGCAATGTCAACATTCATGAATATTGAGTAGATCGCCTCAAACTAAGGTGATAGGGAATTAAGAATACCATACTCTGCCGGAGCCAATGAGAATACAGTGGAACTGAATAGTCTAAGCCAATAGAGCGGTATCATCTGAAGTTGCTGATATATAAGTGAGATGGGGCGATTGAAGTAGGATATTGTTAATAGGGAAGAGAGTGTGGAGCAGAGGATATCTGCTATAAAATATTAAGTTAAATAAAAAAGTGTCAAAGGGTAACTGCTCCATATTTTATCAAGTTTATTAAGTTGTCTCAGGATGAATGTCTTTATTTTGTCCACCAATTGTTCAATGGTTTTGGTCCTGTGCGACCCTCTTGGCATATCCCAATGATATCACCAAAAGTATAACACCCTCTTGTAGAACAGCCCGTCCTTGATTTGAGTGTCTCAGGTCATCTTTTGGAGCTCAGCTTGGACCACAGAAATTTCAAACCCCCTGTGTTCAGGTTGACCAATCAGATGTACAGTTAGTCCTCTTCAGGGGTCAAATCTGCTAGCACCAGAATCCTGGAGAGATCTTCAGCATTTTGGTGGATCGCGCCTGCGCAATAAATAATGGTGAAATAATAGCTCTGCAGTCATAAGGCTCATCTGAATAAACGGCCATCTGGGTCCTTCATCTGCTGGAGCCACCAGAGTTAGTAAAGGTCAGTGATGATTTTAAAGTGAGTACCATAGAGATAGACCAAATCATTTGATGGCTAGTAGGACAGCCAGGCACTCCCTCTCAGTAACGCTGTAGTTCCATTCAGCTTTACTCAGTGTCTTTCTAAAATAGGCCACTTAATGATTGGCCTGATTTTGTCATGCTGGGTTAGGATAGCCCCAATGGTGACATCGTTCACATCTGTAAACAACAAGAAGGATTAGGCCAAAATGTGGGTAATTAAAATGGGGTTTAACATAGAGCAGTCCTCAATTCATTAACGACTGTTCTTGTTCAGGCTGCCATTCAAAAGGCACGTTCTTCTTCAGAAGGTAAAAATAGAGGCTCATCTAGGTCAGCATACTGAGCGATAAACTGATAATAATAGCCCACCATGTCTAGGAACACCTGTATATCCCTTAAGCTCTAGATGCGCGACATCTTTTCTATGGCGTCAACTTTGTCTAATATGGGTTGGATGCCATCCTTTGAAATTCTGTGTCCCAGGAACTCCATTTCTGACTGAAAAAAGAAGCATTTTGAAGGTTTAGCTTTATAGAAGCCTTCTGGAGACGATTGAAAACTTCTATAAGTTGCTCAACATGTACATTAAAGCCTCATGAGAAAAATTGATGTCATCTGGGTTGATGAGGACACATGACAGCTTCAATTCTCTGAGTATTCCGTCCATGGCACGTTGGAAAGTGGCTGGCACGTTACATAGGCACTGGGGCATTCTCATAGGCTCAAATAGTCCCTTATTGGCTATGAGTGAGCACTTGGCTCAATCTTCAGGGGCGAGCTCCACTTGCCAATATCCACTGGCAAAATTCACTGCGGAAAAGTACTGCAATCTGGCAAGCATCAGAGGGAGTCATAAATTCGGGGCAGAGGATAACTGTCCTTCTTGGTGCTGGAGTTGAGCCATTGATAGTCTATTTTCATCCAGTGGATGCCATTCTTCTTCTGAACCAGCAGAAGAGGAGAGGCTCAAGAACTGCGTGAAGGCACTAGGATCCAGTTTGAGTAGTTATCTGAGCTCCACTGTGTAATGGTCAGAAACATCCCAGTTTCTGATCGCCATCTTACCTTAGGTTTGACGCAATTCATGCCAATCATCCAGCATGAGCTGGACTCTCAATGTAGTAAACCTCAGAATTAGGGAAATTCAAAGTGAGAACAAGATGAAATAGGTAAGTGAGGTTGCAAACCCCAGAATTATCCTTATTTTATTTATTATTAAAGAAAAAGTTGCTGATGAGCAATATCCTGATAATCTGATGCCATGAACACACCAAGGAAAAGACAGGATATTTGAGGGATATCAAACCCTGAAAACCCAAGTTTTTGTTGACATGACAAAAACTTGTTGTGCGCGGATCATCAGGTAAAATAAGGTAAGGGCGGCCTGGAAGCCACCAGAGAGAAAGAGAGAATTCTAAATAAAGTTCAGAATTGTGCGGTCTCAACCTTAAAGTTCACCATTCTGGGACTACCAAACCATTGATTGGGCTCACAAGAGCCTAATCAATAATTCAGACTAGGAACAACCCAGCGCCAAAACCTGACAAACACCAAAAATCTTTTTAAATGAATCGATCTGGATTCAGAAAATCTGAACCCAAATCAAAATGCAACAAATGGCTTAATACCGTTTGTTGCATCACCCCCTCTAAAGAAGGGCCCCTCCCCAAAGAGGGGCCCCACAACAGGAGGCCACCACCATGAGGGCTTCCTGGGGTGAGTTACCTCGAACCCTAAGAAAATTAGCCTGGAGAAATTCTGGGCCCCTTGTGGGGAAAAAGATAAATGGCAAAAGCGAATTGGGACTGGGCTGCTGAAATCAAACTGCCCGGCATGAGGAAGCATGACCAGTGCTTGGCTGTGGTGCGCCTCCCCTCCCACGCCCCAGTTGGCAACAGTCTTCCTATCCCAACCAGGAAGGCGCTCTCTCCAACTGAAGCGTGGAAGGGGCGCACAGTCCAGCATGGCTGGATGGCCGCCCCCATACCAAATGAACTGTCCATAGGTGAGGAAGCCCTGCTGGGCCAGGTCCCCTCGGTGCCAACTAAATCCCTGGTGGGGGAAAAGGCCCCACCAGAATTTCGCGCTGAAAATCACTTCAGGTCCAGGGTTGGCCATCAGTCACTGGCTACCTCCAATGCTGGTTACTCAACAACCGGGACCTGATGCAACCACTGAGGTCAGCTGAACTGGGGATCTGGTGTGCTGGCAGCACATGTGGTTCAGAATAATGTAACGGTCAGAAATGTCCCAGTTTCTGATCGCCATATTACCCTAGGTTTGATGCAAATCATGCCAAATGTCCATCATGAGCTGGACTCTCAAGGTAGTAAACCTCAGATTTAAGGAAATTCAAAGTGAGAAAAAGATGAAATAGGTAAGTGAGGTTGCAAACCCTGGAATTAACCTTATTTTATTTATTATTAAATAAAAAGTTACTGACAAACAGGATCCCAATAATCTAATGCCGCGAACACACCAAGGAAAAGACAGAATATTCGAGGGAGATCAAACCCCAAAAACCCAAGCTTTTGTTGATGTGACAAAAACTTGTTGTGCGCAGATCATCAGGTAAGATGGTAAGGGTGGCCCCAAGGCCACCAGAGAGAAAAAGAGAATTCTGAATGAAGTTTGGAATTGCGCGGGCTTGACCTTAAAGCTCGCTCTTCCAGGGCCTCGCCCAAACCTGACAAACACCAGAAATCTTTTTAAATGAATCAATTTGGATTCGGAAAATCTGAACCTGAATCAAAATGCAATAAATGGCTTAATACCATTCATTACACACTGCCACTTGGGTTTCTTCAACCTTGCTTCTTTGGTAAGGTCAGGACTAGAAGGGGGGCTTCTCCAGACTCACATGATGCAGGACAACAATCATTCTTCCAAAGTCATAGATCGAGGCCAAAATAGGTCAAAATATTCCTCCAACAATTCTGGCACTTTATGGTATTGGTTTTTCAGTGATTATTTCTATAACTGGTGTCAACCAGGGCCACAGGCAGGGGCATTTCCAACCCAAAGTCCTTTAGGCTCCCAAAACTATGGACATTAATGATTGCCTCCACTGGTAGGATGTGGACATAGGCGGTGGGATTGTTTGGGCCTACTACCTTGGGTTTGTCAGTAAGGTTAGCAAACAATTCAAATATAGACCCTGTATAAGCTGGATCTAGAATTCCTGGACAGGTTAGCACCTCCTTGGCGGATGGGTTGTCTAGGACTCTGATTCATATCAGGTATCTGGAGGGGAAGTTAGCATGGACCCTGGTGTCAGCAATAACTTGATATTTTGGAGGTACTATAGTTGCCCTAGGTAAGTAGATTGGCATGCTTCTTGTCCAACAGCAGGGGGGCAAGCAGATTTGAGAGCCCCTTATGTGATATTTGAGCCAATTTATTCAGCCCCCACTCTCCAGTAGGCAGGATCAGGCCTTGACTTCTGTCTTAGAGTCATATAAGGTTTTAAAGATTAGGGGGACCCAATACCCTAGTAAAGATAGAAAGCCGTCATCATAATGGACTACCACTGAGCAGTCTCAAAGGAACTTAGTTCCAAGGAGCAGTTCATAGCTAGGTTTTCTAGCGCTATGTAAGGGCATTTACAGCAAGCTTCCCAAATCAAATAGGTAGGGAATAATAGGCACCTATATATTCAGTACATTATGGGACAGCCATGCTTTACTATATATAATGGGGTAAGTCCAGAGCGGTCTTGATGCACTTTGTTAACTTGGACAATAAAACGTTCATGGGGGAGCCACTGTTGATTATGGCGAGGACCAGAATCTTTTAAACATTAACTGCAATGTGGGTAACCAGACCTCCAATTTGGGGAGGTAGCATGAGAAGCATGGGAGAGTCCTTGGAAGAAAAGTGAGCAGTATCAGTTTCTTTATTAAAAATGCGTACCAAAACTTCTTCAGATACACCAGCTCAAGGATCGTGTGAAAATATGGAGGATTCTTGAGGCATATTAGGGATGTCATCATGGAGCGCCTCGTTCCTCATGCTGAAGGCCTTATCCCACCTACTCAGCAAGTCATTTTCAGAAGTTCTTGGCGCTATGTCTGAAGATGTTGCAGTAAGTGCATTGAGTTTGATTTTTATTCTGGATTTCGACCACATGGACTCAAGGAAAGTTGGAGGGACCTAAAGAAGTAGCCTCGGAGTGTAGGGTTGATGCAGGGATCTCGTTAAGTGCTTTTTAAATTTCCCAGTTGCAGGTAGACCCATCCTTCTGTTCAATCATAGCATTCAAACCTCAGGTTAGGACCCCAATGTGGAGATGACAGTGTTGATAGCATTATTCAAGGTAATACAATTGGTAGTAACTAATGGTTGAATTTGGGCATAGAAAGGGCTGTTGAACTCCATGGGGCTTTCCCCTTTATTCAGGCGGATACTCATGAATGCTTATTTTTGATTAGACAGAATTTGATTGCTGCTGAATTCTTGTATTAAGGCCATACAAACCAGTTCTCAGGTGTTGCATTCCTTCAAAATGGGGAGTCATGATCTCCCAAGCAGTGCTGTTGAGGCAAAAGTTGATATGCTTCACCTTCTTCCAATTGGTGACCACCTCCATGGAACTTTTATATGTGTGTAGAAAGGAGGTGTTGCTTTCCTGACCAGGGGTGAAACCTCTATTTAAAACTAGGTTTAAAGCTAGTTACAAGAGGAGTAGAGAGGGTTTTAACGCCAAGGATGGGTGCAGGCTCAGAGATCTCAGTCTCCGCATAGTTGCAGGGGACCTTCTGATCTAACTGTCATCTTAGGCCCTAAAGGTCCTCTTTAATATCGTCCCAGTTTCAGTTAATGAAGGAAATGAAAGCCTTATTCGCGACCTGCTCATTTAGGGATTGAATGACAGCGCTTTGAAGGTGAAGCTGATTCTTGAGGGTGTTCAAATGGGTTTTGAACCCTCAACAAGTTTGTTTAAGATGAGAAATGTGGCTATTGATAAGGTTAGTGAAGGCGCTAAAGTTGTCCATTTTGTCCAAAGATGCCTCAATGGAGACCCAGTGTCAAGGGGGACTCTGTCCACTCAGAGTTTGCATCCCTGAGCTACATTCCAAATTTGATCAAATAAGGTGACCAGGGCTGCTAACGCATCCTTTCGCCAAGGGTTGTCAGGGTCTCCAGTATTATGTACCAGGGGGCCTGAGAGCCCTTGAGGTCCACGGGGACCTTCTGGTCCTTTAGGTCCCTCGCGTCCTTCAGGACTTCAGGCCTTCAGGCCCCCTAGGCCCTTCAGGACCTTCACTCCCAGAGGTTTAGTTGCGAGAGGCCAGCTCCTGATAATGTTGTTGCAGGGTTCATACCAGATCCTCAACTTGGTTGAGGTACCAGTTCCAAGCAGCCTCAGGGAGTTGGATGTTCTGACACAAATGGCCCTCAAGGTAGCCAGAGATCCCGCTATCCAACACCATGATTTAGCCTCAGGCCTCACTGATTAATTGTCAGCTATTAATAATGACCTCATGGTTATCATGGACAAAAGAGGAGGCCGAGTTTTAGAAATCAACAATATGGTATTGTAAGGTCTGGGTGATCCCCAGTTATTTAGACTTCATGATGGTGCAACCTGACTAACTGAAAAAAGCTATGATTATCCAGGTGAACAAAGTTCCAAAGGTAGCGTTCAGTTCCCAGGGTAAGTTCCTTCCACTGGTATCTGTGCTGAGGTATAGGGGTACACATGTTAGAGGGCATAGAAGAGGCGTGGGAGCGTCTGGAGCAGGCACCCATGGAGTATGTCATTCATCAACTGTTGACATAATGTCGTTAAGGTTCTGATAATGAATTTCTTACTGATTTCCATCAACTAAGGGGAAGGAGAACTGGAATGTGGCAAGAATTTTAGAATTTCAGTCTGTTTGAGCGGCACCTCATACCACAAGGCCTTTTTGTACAAGCAACGCTTCTCAACCAATCAGCTGATAATCCTTAGGACAGCTAGAATTCTCCATTATTCGTGATAGACGTTTTCATTTAGGACAGCTCAGAGCCCCCTGTAGTGAGCACCACTTCTCTCAGCATAACAGTTCTCTTGACTTTCACCAAAGGTCTGAGAATGGGATAAAATCCGAAAAGTAGCGGAGAGGTTAAAAATGAAAAGTTGATGGAATATAGACTACTTTTTTATTTGAGGTGGGTCAACCTTGGGACATATATGCCACACCAAGAACTTTTCCTAATAAGTATAGGTTTTGAACCTGTGTTTGACAAACCTGAACTAGAGTGGAAGCGGGAAGTATTCTTCCAGGATAGCCACCTTTGGATATAGACTACTTTTTTGAGTTAGAAAGCGTCAATATCTATAGGGCGCGTGGGGACATGGTGTCTTAGGGACCTTCATGGTCCCTTGAATCAGGATCTTTTACTGCCTTCCAGATTGACCTCCTGGATGGCACCCTCATTAAATGCATCGTCCTTGTGACTGCAGCGGTAGAGGCAACGCCTCCCATGATTTGGGAAGTGGGGACAAGATTCCTGAAGGTAAAATTTAATTCTTGTATGCGTGATGCTTCCTGATTATTCTAGTTTTGGTGCCTTCTGGATAGGGTTGCATTTGCACTGGTTTAAGAGTCAATAGTTGAGGTTGATCGCTAGTGTAGCATCAAGAAACACTTTTATGTAGGCATTTATCTTAAATAGAATAAGACCTGAGCTTTTGACAAAATCTGTCATTTTATAGGGATACCCGCCTTATTACGTTCCATGGTGGTGTAGATGTCATGGAATCTACTTATTAAAGTAAGACTGGGCTTCCAATCTGGGTGTGTAACAACCCAGTGGAAAGCCCAGAATGCAAATGGCATAAAAGTTCTGATCAATTGTAGGAGGGATATCCTATTATTCTTGTGAGGAAAATAAAAGTTAATGAACATACCAAAGGCCCCAGTAGAAACCAAATGGCTGCAATGGGGGCAACCATGGGTCTTGCTGGGGCATCCCCCAAGGGTGGGAGAGGCAAGGAGGATGACCAATTCTCCTGGGTTTGCAGTTGGTGACCTTTAGGCTCTTTTTCCAAACTTTCTTGGACTGGTTCATCATAATAAAAAACTCTGAAAATTATAAGAATTTTCAAAATTTTTAAATGCTGATTGGGTTCGCAAATCAAATTAAATCAAAAGAGATCTGACCATGGGAGGCCTAGGGCCTTGTCTTAAGTCCATTGAGGATTTTCATGATGCAGAGAGGTCATGTACGTCGCCAGAATGGCGGATTAATTTAAAAAATTAATTTGTACCGGATTGGCCCTTAGCAAAATGGCCCAGATGGGCCAGTGCCTGGTCACCGCCTCACAGTTGTCTATATGGATGTTCCTCACCACCAAATGGAGAATTGTAATTAGTAAAGATAGCTTCATTCCGCCCAAATTGCGCCAAACCATCAGCAGATTGGTGGGGTGGATTAGATAAAATTCTCCAACTATTTTGCGAAGTGGGAGGTGGACCCAAAGCTGGTCCACCAGTGGCTGAATTGGAAACAGGTCATAGTGAAGAGTTTGGAAGATCTGAAAACTCTTCAGAAGTGGTGGATTGGCATTGTAAGTTTGAGGAGAATTCTTAGATTGCAATCACCATTTGGTGGGCCACTGAATTGATGGCTTGGAGGGCCCACTTGATGACCGTCGACCCTAGAATGCAGATCACCGCATACTTTGCTGGGTTAAGTGAAAGTATTTTGGGAAAAAAGCAACGAATCTCATGGAATAGGTTTTAAATGAGCAGTTTTATTAAACTTAATAGTGAGAATGGACCAACAACTGCTCATTTCAGAGGCAGTTGCCTTATATATGTGAAATGGGGAAAAAAAGGGACCGTGGGTAGGTTTTCTTGGGCAGCGGCAACTGACATACACATGGGTACTCAGCCTGGGTTTGAGGCTTCATAATCCAGCTTACACAAAGGTTGCAAAAGCTATGGCAACATAACTGTTTAATCCTCCAGGGAGGGACCCTCACTGATCCAAACATAAGCGGATCTACTCAGATTGAAGGGGCATCTGAATTAGGTTCCACCAGGGTCAATTCTGATGAATTTTTAAAAGATTTTTAAATTTTTCTGAAAGTGAATTTCTGACTCAGATTGGCTTTCCCAAACCCGGAATTTTGGATTCCATGTTTCAGACCAGGTTTCTTGACTCAGGAGCCATTTCCTGAGTTTTGAGGTCAATTTCCTTTCTTTCCAAGGAAGTAAAAGGTGGCGGAGTGGGGCCCAGTGGAGGGGGAGGTGCTGTTGGTAACTTCTGGCCTGTAATACCTCTTTACAAACCTTTTTTATCCTTTTAAACCAGAAAAGAAACAGCCAAATGTGATACTGTGGTGGGGTCTTTTGGAGCCAATGCAGTGACCCAGCGTTCATCAACCACATGACCCAAGTCCCCCAGTAGAGCCAAGGCTCCACCGGGACATTGGGTCCCTTCTTCTTCCTAAAAGGGACCTTTTCTCGATCTAACCCAAGAGGTTGGGTCTCTAGACTTACATTTTACTCTCTTTTTTGAACGGAAAACATTCCTCTGGCAGGTGATCCAAGGAATAGTTCTTTTGTCTAGTAGGGAGTTTGATGGCCAAAATCATAGCGATTTTCTTGGGTGGTTAGGGGCTTAAGGATGTGACTCGTGGAACTCAGCTACTAACTCCTTGCAAGTCTCACAATCCTTTGCACTTATCCAACTATTTTCATAGGCTGGGAAGCCTTTTCATGCAACCAGGTACTGGACCAACCTTCTGGATTTCCTTGAGGCCAGTATTGCCTCCACTTAGGCCTCTTGAGAGTCTCCCACAATAACAGGTTTAGGGATAGAAGGAAGCTCTCCCTTAAAGGGGGTAGTTGAGAGATGTGGAAAACATTATGTTGTTTCCAATGGGCAGGAAGCTTGATGCAGTATGCACCGTCACCCAAATCATTTTCTACTTCAAAAGGACCAGAGCGCTTACTAGCCAACTTCCTGGAGGGAACCTTCATATCTAAGTGGCGAGTGTCAAGCATACAAGTGAGCCTACAAAGGATGTCATGTCCTGGAAGTCTATCAGAAAACTTCTTATAGCCTTCAATGGCTTTTGGTAAGTGCCCTTGGACAAGCTTTTGGGTATCTCAAATCTGGGTTTTTTGGTCCTCTGCTGCGGGGACTGCTGAGGTTAAGCGTGCTCCAATCTGGAAAGATGGGTTGTAACCCAACGTTGCTTCAAAGGGGAAAATCCAGTGGAAGATTGTGGGTCATTGTTGTAGGCAAATTGCGCTAAAGGGAGGTCTGTGGCCCAAGTGTCCTGGGTGGATGAGGAGTAACAACGTAAATATTGTTCTGCACTTGATTAACTCTCTGAGTTTGTCCATCCAATTGTGGGTGATATGATGTAGAACGGCAGGCTTTGTTGCTAAGAAGTCCCAGCAAGGCATCCCAAAACCTGGCTGTGAACTGTGGACCACGGTCACTTAAAATTTCCGTTGGGAGTCCAACCATGGAGATTACATGAGTGATGAAGTGTGCTGCAGTATCTGCCGCTTTTATAGTAGTGTTGACTGGGATAAACAACGCAAACTTGGTGAACCTATCCATCACCACCAATATGGCATCAGACCCCTTGGACATGGGAAGTTTAACAATGAAGTCCACTGAGACAGACGTCCAGGGACCCTCAGCTTGTTGCAAAGGGTAGAGAAGAACCTTTTTTTCCTGTGCAGTCTGATTTAGAGCGAGCACAGGTAACACAGCTTGATACCTAAACCAGAATATTCTTGGAGAGCCTGGGCCAATTGTAGGTTCTTTTGACTAACTCGGCACATTTCTTTAAACCAGGATGGCCTACTGTGGGTGGGGTGTGATGCTCTTCAAAAACCTGCATGCGAAGGGTAGGTGGGACCCAAATTTTATCCCAAAAGAAGATTATCCCATCATTTAAGTGGTAAGGGGCCGTTTGCGCTGCTTAGTCTCCAGGTCACTTACCACTTTAATTCCCTCTGGGCATCATAGTTGGCCTGCTAAAACCCATTCGCACATGGGTGTTTCTGGAGATATATCAGCATATGCTACCATGACAGGGGCAAGGGAGAGGATCATGGTGGAAGGCACCACTGTGGTGAGCTCAGACAGGTCCTCCTCTGGGCCTGGAGCCAAGGCAGGGTTGCGATTCAATATATCAGGCAGGACATTTAGGGGTCCTTTTATGAGCTCATACTTGAAGTTGAAGTTACAAAGATCCCTGTATGTGCGTGCTTGACGGTGAGCCAGCCTTTGATTTTATGATAATACAATAAGGACTTATGGTCAGTGCGTACTGTGACTTCATGCTTTGCTCCCTGAAGAAGATATTTCCAATGAGTCAGTGACCATGCCACCGCAGCCAACTCTTTATCATAGATTGCCCATGCTTGTTCCGTGGAGGTGAATTTTTTGATAAGTATGCCAAAGGTTGCTCCCTCCCTTCATGCTCTTGCAACAGTACCGCTCCCACTGCAACTGCTGATGCATCACATGCCACAATGAATGGCTTGTATGTGTCAGAATTCCGCAGGATTGGCGCTGACAGAAAAACGGTTTTGATTGCCTCAAAAGCTTGTTGGCACTCCTTTGTCCATTTTAAAGGGACATTCTTCCCTGTCAGTGGGTGGAGGGGTGATGCCAACTGGGAGAGCGCAAGAGAAAACTTCTTTAGAAAATTACAGTGCACAGGAAACTTCTTAGTTGTTTTTGGGTGGTAGGGGTTGGCCAGGACTGAAAGGCCTCCAGCTTACAGGGGGGACAGCATACCCATATTTAATGACAGATTCCCTAATAATGTTACTTCCTCTTGAAAGAATCCACATTAGGAAGGCTTGACAAAGAGCCCTGCTTGAGAAGGGCAGCCATTACAGCCTCCAAATCCTTAGTGTGCTGTTCATGGTGTGGGATCCGCCAATGGATGCCACAAATAATTTATTTGAAATAAGATATTTTACTTTATAATAAAAGTATAAATTACGCTTTATAAAGTTTTTTATGTTTTTTATTGTTTTTTATTATTTAGGCAGGGTAAAACCAGGAAAGGTCCCCTTGTCAATACTAGCTTTTCCTATTTAAACTAGTTCGATTTTTGAGACCAGGGGTATTCAAGGCAAAAGAATGCAAAGCTCAGTTGTCTAAATTAGGAAATATAGGCTTTTGGCCTATCAGATTGAAGATAAAAATTTTTCAGAGGTAAAACTGACCCGTGCAGTAACAACTTGATAAATTGTATCCAATCACCAGTGAGTAAAATCTTTTCACCTCGGTGGTGGTCAGACTTGAATGGTAATGATTGGGTAACTTGGCAATGGTTGTCCTCAGATGGTAATGATTGGCTAATGTTTACCTTATCATCCTCGAGTAAAATCTTTTCACCTTGGTGGTGGTTAGACTCAGATGGTAATGATTGGTTAACTCGCACCCAATCATCAATGGGTAAGATCTTCTGGCCTTGTGGAGGTTCGGATCCATGCAATAGTATACTCCTCAAATTCAACTGAGGAGTCAGAGTATTCCTATTATTATTTATTATTTTTTAAGCCTATTTTTATTATAAATCATATTTTTCCGGTTGTTAGGATTCCACTGAGAATCCACTAAGGTTTTTTCGCTGTGGGTACTCATATCGCTGATATCCACAATATTATTAGAAAATTGTGCAGGTGATGGGCCAATCATAGTAGAAGATTTGGAAGCACTAATACCTCCAACATTCTTTTTCTTACATCAAAAAGGAGAATGTCCAACACATGGGTTGGGGATTGGATTAAGATATCATTGATGTAAGCGACATCACAGGTAAATCTTAGGTCCCCCAGGACTTGATCAATCAAACATTGGAAGGTTGCTGGTGCGATCTTCAGTCCAAATAGCATCACCTTGAACTGGAATATCCCACGCATTGTCCTAATGGTTGTGAGCCACTCTTGGCCCTCCTTGACCCTCACCTGGTTAAAGGCATTAACCAGGTCCAACTTTGAAAAGACTCAGGATTTTGCAATGGCCTGTGCAATGGTTTGTTCCAAGGGAAGGGGGTATGGATCTGGAACTGTCACATTGTTAACATGGCCATAGTCCACACATGGGCGTAGGGTCCCATCCGCCTTCTGGGCAAAGACAACTGGTGAGGCAATGGGGGAGGATTTCTTGTAAATCCATCCTTTGTCCACTATGTCATCTAGCCATATGCCCAGCGCCTTGTCTCCTTGCTCCGTGTGAGGGTACAACGGGCAGTTGATCTTGACAAGATGCACTGTTAGCTGGAAGGCAATGTCATATTCCAAATGGGGAAGAAGTCGAGTTTCAAGTCTCATGTTGAAGACATTCTATGGGGCCAGGAAGTCAGGAAAATCTTGGGGGAGGTCCAAAGGGGGCAGCTCAGATGAAGAAATTGAGCTGAGTGAGGGCTCTGTTGTGAGAGTTTCAATAAGTGGGATTTCCCCACTACATCTCTTATTGGCAAAGGGAAAAAAAGTTAAGTTCCAGATTGATGTTCACCTGTTGGCAACGCCACCACCCTACCCCCAATATGACAGGGTCTAGTTAATAAGGTACCGCTGAAAAGTGGTCGCAGAAGCCAAATTGATGGATAAAGAACTGCACTGGACGTTGGAAAGTATGCCAGGTCATTGGAGTAGATGAAGCGCCTAATATAGAAGGAGCAAGCACCGTGTCCAGGTCTAGAGAGTTTGCCTCTTAAATCCATAAAGCTGCCTGCTGCTCCAGTATCCAGGAGAGCTTTTACTGTGACCTTCCGTACTCCTACTCTGAAGGTAATGGGAAACATGAAATAAGCCTGGTTCTCTTTATCATCCATGGAAAGAGTGAGGGCAGCGGAAAGTGGAGTTGGTCCCATAATGAGAAGTGGCCCTTTTGTAACCAATAAGCTACTCTGCTTCTCATAGGATCCCTCTGTGAAGTTCTCCTGGTTCCTAGGCAGGATTGGATTGGATGGGTCTACCATTATGCCTTTGTTAATCACTGTTGTGGGGGAGGGACTTTCATGGTTACGTATGGTGGGTGAGGCTGACTCAGTGGGAGAAGAATTAGGCTCAGTGGTGTGAGAGTCAGTTTCCTGATTAGGTGTGACATAGGCTTCCACCTGGCCCTTTGGGTGGGTGTTAGAGTAGGATTACTTGGGTCCAATGTCACAGTTAACTCCTCATCCGCAGAGAAGGGGAAGGGACTCTCCACTGGTGGTATGTTACACTTCAAAGTAACCTGCGGGTAAGGAGCTACCACTGCAACCTCAGGGGAGAGCTTCCCTGGACCCTTATTCCCTGAAAAGGTAGGAGCGGGTAGTTTGGACTGGAATGAACTAGCTGGGAGGGTGTTTGCAGATGGATGAGATGTCATTACTGTCACGATGGTATATTTGTATGGAGGGGTTTTGCCCCACTGAATATTCTAAGGTAAATGCAGCCTTTATTGATACTGGGAGAGGATCCCATGCAGCATTGCTAGCTGCAGAGTTGTCCAAGGCTGCTCTGAAAGCTGCCACTGCAATTTTCGTAGGAATCCCAGCTGAAGGTACTAATGCTGCAAAGGCCTCTACTAGTAATGGCAAGTTGGGGACCTTCTGGTGGAGGGTAAAGAGATGGTAGAGGCGGGATGCTCTAGATTCAGGTTCTTGAACCGCATCAGATACTAAACTCAATAAGGGAGGGTAATTCCCCATTTTGGTTGCACCCCATAATACTCCTCTGATCCAGAGGCATGCTTCTCCATTAAGAGCATCTAAGAGAGCCACACTTCTCTGTGCATCAGTGGGAGGGGAGTTTGAGACCCCCAGCTGCAAAGCATACATTAAGCTCTGCTTGAGCATATAGCACCTGCTCTGCTACTTCAGGTGATGGGACTGGGGGTTTCCCATTGTTACTATACTTGCCAAAGGTGCAGCCTGATTTACTGGTGCTAGATGGATAATATCCAGGGTCAACAGAAGTTGTTTGCATGCCCTGCAGAAGAAGATGAGTGACCTGCAAGAGAGAACTAAGTCACATAAGGAATGCAATTTCATGGTAATTAAGTAAGTAATTGCTTCGCCTGATCCCATGAGGAGGGCGAAAAGTGCTGAAGTTATTGGTCAGTTCATTATGTCATGGAATCTGCTGATTAAAGTAAGACTGAGCTTCCAATCTGGGTGTGTAACAACCCAGTGGAAAGCCCAGAATGCCAATGGCATAGCAGTTCTGATCAATTGTAGGAGGGATATCCTATTACTCTTGTGAGGGAAATAAAAGTTAATGAACATACCAAAGGCCCCAATAGAAACCAAATGGCTGCAATGGGGGCAACCATGGGTCTTGCTGGGGCATCCCCCAAGGGTGGGAGAGGCAAGGAGGATGACCAATTCTCCTGGGTTTGCAGTTGGTGACCTTTAGGCTCTTTTTCCAAGCTTTCTTGGACTGGTTCATCATAATAAAAAACTCTGAAAATTATAAGAATTTTCAAAATTTTTAAATGCTGATTGGGTTCGCAAATCAAATTAAATCAAATAGATATGACCCTGGGAGGCCTTGGGCCTTGTCTTAAGTCCATTGAGGATTTTCATGATGCATAGAGAGGTCATGTACGTCGCCAGAATAGCGGATTAATTTAAAAATTAATTTGGACCAGATTGGCCCTTAGCAAAATGGCCCAGATGGGCCAGTGCCTGGTCACCACCTCACAGTTGTTTATACGTATGTTCCTCACCACCAAATGGAGAATTGCAATTAGTGGAGATAGCTTCATTCCGCCCAAATTGCGCCAAACCATCAGCAGATTGGTGAAGTGGATTAGATCGAATTCTTAACTATTTTGTGAAGTAAGAGGCAGACCTGAAGCTGGTTCACCAGTGGCTGAATGGGAAACAGGTCATTACAAAGAGTTGGGAAAATCTGAAAACTCTTCAGAAGTGGTAGATTGTCATTATATGCTTAAGGCGAATTCTTGGATTGCAATAACCATTTGGTGGGCCACCGGATTGATGGCTTGGAGGGCCCACTTGATGACCGTCAGCCCTAGAATGCAGATCACCGCATACTTTGCTGGGTTAAGTGAAAGTATTTTGGGAAAAAAAGCAACGAATCTCATGGAATAGGTTTTAAATGAGCAGTTTTATTAAACTTAATAGTGAGAATGGACCAACAACTGCTCATTTCAGAGGCATTTGCCTTATATATGTGAAATGGGGAAAAAAAAGGGACCGTGGGTAGGTTTTCTTAACAAGCGGCAACTGACATACACATGGGTACTCAGCCTGGGTTTGAGGCTTCATAATCCAGCTTACACAAAGGTCGCAAAAGCTATGGCAACATAACTGTTTAATCCTCCAGGGAGGGACCCTCACTGATCCAAACATAAGCGGATCTACTCAGATTGAAGGGGCATCTGAATTAGGTTCCACCAGGGTCAATTCTGATGAATTTTTAAAAGATTTTTAAATTTTTCTGAAAGTGAATTTCTGACTCAGATTGGCTTTCCCAAACCCGGAATTTTGGATTCCATGTTTCAGACCAGGTTTCTTGACTCAGGAGCCATTTCCTGAGTTTTGAGGTCAATTTCCTTTCTTTCCAAGGAAGTAAAAGGTGGCGGAGTGGGGCCCAGTGGAGGGGGAGGTGCTGTTGGTAACTTCTGGCCTGTAATACCTCTTTACAAACATTTTTATCCTTTTAAACCAGAAAAGAAACAGCCAAATTTGATACTGTGGTGGGGTCTTTTGGAGCCAATGCAGTGACCCAGCGTTCATCAACCACATGACCCAAGTCCCCCAGTAGAGCCAAGGCTCCACAGGGGCATTGGTCCCTTCTTCTTCCTAAAAGGGACCTTTTTCCGTTTCAGCCCAAGAGGTTGGGTCTCTAGACTTATAGTAGAGGTCAATACCTTCATCTAGCCACGCCTTAGCCTCTCTAGGCTTTAGGTCTCTCAGACTTCTGCCTCTACCACTTGGTGGTTCGCTGGCAGTTTCATCCACTCAAGGGTCTGCTCTGTGCATGTGCATGAAGATTTGAAGATTTTCACTAACTCAATTGGAATTTGTGTATAATCCACCATTTTGCAACTCTAGAAGAAATTTTTGCATGTGATGTTGCAGCTGTAGCTAAAATATGACTATCAAAAATCATTGGGTACCGTCACATAAGGGAATTTCAGATTTTTTTATTGCTTGACCTCATGTGTGGTATCCTCTACAGGTCAGCATGTCCTTCTGCATCAGGGTATACTTCACTAGTGTATTACAGGGTACACTAGTTGTTTATTGGGTTGATTTGTTAGATTTAAGGGTTTTTTGCCATTATTTTTGGTTTTTTGGTAGTAAGTTTAGGTTGTCTGACAAGTCTGAGTCAGATCCTGAAATGACTGTAACCACATCAGGTTTTGGGCTTGACAAAGTGTTAATCAAAAGGGGGACTAAATTTCGTCAGTAATATTTGCTGACAAATTTTCCCCATCATTATAGATAATAGAGATTTCTGAAGCAACTGTAACCTCATTGGGGTTTGGACATAATACAGGGTTATTCAAATGAGAGTTTTTTATTTCTGGGACATTTGCTGACAAATTTTCTCCAGTTATATTGTATAGGGATTCCTGGAGTGACCATAATCTTATTGGGTTTTGGACCCAATAAAGGGTTAGTTAAATGGGGGAACTGTCATGGATACATGACATAATTGAGGGAACCAACTGTAAAGACAAGGCTGGACGTCAGGAGGCCAAAAAGGTCAAGCTGCAAGACCTCTTTGACTTAAAACATACCTTGGACCAACGCTGGGTGCAGGCGGGATATGTCCAGGTTGGTCCAGGGGATGTTTGTGATGCTCATCCCTGCGTTACAGTAAGGGCGTTAAAACACACCAGCTACCTTATTAGTAATGATAGTTTGATTCAGTTGCTTAGAGAATGTAGTTCAAAACCCATTTGATTTTCAATATTTCCAAATTGGGACGGCTTTATCTTCAATCAGTAACTCAAGTTTGGTCAATATCGAGCTACAGTACCCTAGCCAATGGTAGGGTGTGCCTATTGGTTCGCTTAGACTTAGCACCATTTTTATCAATTATTGATTCACCTCAAATTGTTTAAAACATGTTTCACAAGACCAAATTTCCTCATTAGTCGACTTTCTTGGATAAAATTCCCATTATTTTTACGTTTTCTATGTGCATTTATTTATTACAGTTTGCTGACCTCCAAGAGGTCCAAATTAACCAAATGTGTGCCTTCCTTGTGTGGACCCTTCTGTGCACTGTCCTTGAGGGCGGTGTTTTGCTTACCTTTAACTCAGCGGAGTGTTCCTTTTTCTTGAGTTGAGCCCTTGCCCATCACCTCTACTCAAACTGGAGCATTACAAATGAACTCCTTACATTAGTTAATCAACCTAATTTTTGGTCTCACCAAGACTTATTCCATGTGTAAGGTTTGCTTAGTGGTAATCAGGCGCTTTGTCTGTGCACTGTGGTTAAAATGCTCTTGTCCATTGTTTTATCACTCTGGTCAACGGTGCGCCAGCTTGTGTTTTTATTTTTGCTGCTTGTGGTGTGACTTCCACCCTTTTGGCGAGTACATGTTTGTTATGGAACATTAAAAGCCCAGTTTCTTGGGCCTACAAGTTTCCCACCCCATCTTCCAGTTTATAATAAACCCAACCCTGACTCCCTTCCTTCAGAAATTGAGTGACTGTATCTTCTTCTACCTGGGGCATTGGCCTGGGTATTTTACATTTATAAAACTGAGTTGTGGGTTTTAGAGAGTATAGAGAGTGCTATGCAACCCTTGGAGGCAGAGCAACCCTGTGACGCCGCTTTGGAGCTTTATCAGGGTTCAATTGTGCAACGTGGTATTGGGCGTTTCGCGTGCCCTTATTTTTATGATTCTCCCTGTGTCTCAGGCTTACCTGTATCCATTATTCCTCAAATGTCATTTTTTCATGCCGTTTTGGAAGCCCTTAAAATGGACACTTAATTGAGTCAAGCTTCCCCACTGTCTTCAATAATCTTATTAACGCTTTTTGGGACTATTTTTCGCCCCAACTCATATGGGGCCAGGAAATTTGGCCTTCATGGTTTCACCTGGGCTGTCCCCTATAGTATTGGCCCCAAAAACTTATGCGCACCTCTCAAAAAGTAGGAATATTATCCTTCCATTCCTTCAAGCTCCAACAAATTTAAAGTTGAGCATGTGGTTATCCCTGAGATTAAATTAAATTTTTCAGTCAATTTCGCTGCAATGATGTCACCCACAGCAGTTCATATAAATATGGCTCTGTTACTATTGTTTTTCCTTTGAATGTGGCAGAGCTCCCCACCAATTCCCTCCCCGTTTAAGCAAAAATTGAGGTTCTAGGAGAGTCTATCTCCAAATTTGACAAAAATAAATTAATAAAAACGATTTTCTTTGCACTGCGTTTCTGCAGTGCAGGCTGAAGCATTGACAATGGGCTTTGTGGTGATGGCCCAGGATGATAATGCACAACCAGCCACTGAATCTGACATGGGGTTGTTAATGCGTGAAAACGCGTTTTGTAAAGCAAAAATCTGAAAAAAAATGAGTCAAATATCATCTCTTGGGACTCTAGGATGGAATCCATTTCTGTATACCAGATTATCCCAGAGAACACACTCTTGACCCCTATCATGATCCGCAGAACACAGGTGGTGGAGAAGGAATTACTTTTACAATATAAAAACGTTTATGCAATTGATGAAGCTATGGTGGGATATGTGACCTCAGTAGTAAGAGTGGCCAACTATCCCTCTCCATTTTATGATGCAAAAAATTACCCTGGAGGCATGATTATGCTGGATAAAGAATTTTCTGGTAAAGTATTGGCGTTATCTACTATGGATAAAGACCATTTTGGATATTTTTTGTTGACTGCTACTCTTTCATCCCCTTTATGGAAAATCAACATAGCTATTTTGGTAGATACAGGAGTCCTGAGAATTTATTGACCAAGACCTAGCTGAAAACCTAGAGTTGAGTTACTTGCCAGGTGGCATGGTCAGGGTGTGGCTTCTCAAGGTATTAAAAGCTGAAGGTTCTTGGGCTAGTGGATTATCATGTTGGAAAATATCATCTGGCTGACCAGTTCCAAGAAATCAAAAATCTCTTGCATCACATTATTTTTGGAGTATAGTTGTGGCGAAAGTTTGACGTCAGAACCAATTTTACAGACAACACCTTGTCCTTAACTTTGAAGAATAATCAACGATTAGTTGTCCCATTGTCTAAGGCTAAATCTCAGGATGATTGCCCCATTGGCCTCAGTTCCATACACTCAGTCCTGCTCCGTTGCTGAAGCCCTCTTGGGAGGTACCCTTACCTTCCTGTCTGAAGGGGCTAGATTATTCGTTTGATGCAGCTTCAGTCAATGTACTATCAGCTCATTCAGAGTATGATTGCAAGTTCAAACTCACTGTTGATCTGGTGCGTAGATCTTCTCTCATTTGCATCTTGACTTTACAGGATGAAGCAGCGTTGGATGTGTGAGTCAAAAATGCAGTTAGATAAAGGAGAAATATTTCAGCGTACCTCTCTGATATTCTTCCCACTTCTTTTTGTGGAGAAAGCCAATGATACTCTACGCCCATGCATAGATTATGAAAACTTAAACAACGTCACAGTACCAGATTTGCATCCCACCCATTGGACTCTCATATTGCTCACTATGTGAAGAAGTCCTAAGTTATATTATAAACTTTATTTCTTAAATGCGAACAATCAGATCTGGATCAAGAAAGGCCAGGAGTGGATAACCGCATTCTGAACCAGAAAAAGAATTTTCCAGTTTCAGGTTATGCTCTTTGGGCTTAAAAATGCGCCTGCTATCTTCCAACAACGTATAGATGCGGCTTTGGGGGACCTGCTAGGTGTGTGCGCGGTGGCCTACATGGATGATATTCTGGTATTTTCCCTTGGTCAAAAGTCCCATGCAATACATCTGCGGCAAGTGGTGAAGAGGTTAAGAGAATCCAACCTTACACTGAGAATCAGTAATATTAAGTTTTTTACGTATCAGGTCACCTTCCTTGGAAATATTGTGTTTGTCTAATGACACATGATAACTCCAGACAAAGAGAAGGCGAGTTTTCAAGTGGCTTACCCCAATTTTGGTCAAGGAATTGAGGAGATTTCTGGGGACATATACGTTCATTAAAAGATTTAAACCAAATCTTTCTAAAGTGGAGATGCCCTTGTATATGGTGAGTGGGTCAAAAGTGTTCCATTGGTCCCCAGCTTTGCTGGATGTCTTCCAAGAGGTAAAGTTCACTCTGTTGTCCACATCCGTCCTTCGCCATGTAGATCCCAACAAGGAGTTAATGTGGCTTCTGATGCCACCAACTTCACCATAACGGCTGCCTTATTACAAGTAGGCAAAGATAAAATAGAGCATCTGGTGGGATATTTTTCTTAGAGGATGTCTCTGCATGAGTTAAACTACGCTGTTTATAAAAAGGAGTTATTAGCAGTGGTTGAAGAGCTGACTTATTGGCGTCATCAATTGCATGTCTCATCCCAACCTTTCTGCATAAGTACAGTTCACTATGCCTTGTTGTACTACTGCGCACCTCATGTCCTGACCCCACAACAAACCCGCTGGCATGAGACTCTGTCTCAATTTGTGTTTTCTTGTGAGTTTACCAAGAGCAAGGGGAATGGTTTGGTGGATGCTTTAAGCTAAACCCTGCATTGGATCCTGATCCAAAGGAAGTAGAGGTACACAACACCCACTTGATGGTTCCACCGGGTAATATTGTTTCCAAACATCCCTCTGTAAGTCTAGGGGAATGTCTCCTGTGTGTTGATTAGGCCCTCTTCCCATTTTCCAGTAAAAAGATTCCAAAGAGGGTGGCTGTACCCCTTATTAACCAGGGTGACCTTGCCCACGTGGTAGATGAGTGCTGAAAACAGCCCTCCCTCTTTGGATTCCTCCCCTAGTGCCCATGCTCACCTCAGCTGAACTTGTCCACCTGATCAAGGAAATATGTACTGAGATCGCCAAACTGAAGTCAATGTGTCTGAAAATTATTGTAAATAATCCCAATGATCAGAATCCACATAGTCAAAAAAGGGACGAAGATTGATTCATCAGCTGGAATCACTGATGGTTTCAATTTGGCCAACAGTGCGATCATCAAAGTTAACCCCCTCTTAAAATCATTGGGGATGATCCCCAGCATGCAGGTAGTAGCATCGGACACTATAAATGATAGTTTGAAGCTCCCTTCTAGCAAATTGGGAGTTGCGGCTGATGCAACGCTGTTGACCAAACAAATGGCCCAGCAACTGGGAATGGGCGGGTTGGGCATCCTGAACCTGTTCCCAACCAATTGGGACTTCCCCTATATGGGGTGGCCCTGGGGGATTCCCACTGCTTGTCAGGCCAGATGCCATCGCGCCAACCATCAGAAATGCAGTTGAGCCTCATTTCAGGCGTTCAAGGTCAAACTAACAGTGACTCAGCCTGCCACCAAATTCTTTGATGTCAATTCCCATTGAGCTTATCTGCCCCCATCCCCAAATAATTCGCCAGTTAGGTCAAACTTGAGGGACCTGATCCCTGATTTTACTCACATCAATCAACCACTATTTAATCAGTTGCATCACACTGAGAAAATTATTGGTCAATTTTCTTCACTTTCCCTTAAATAAAATTTGCCACTAAAAACCATCAATTTTTGACTTTATTGATATCCTTCTGGACAAATCTGATGGCTTTACTCTGGTGGCCCGTCAGTCCCTATACCAGATGGGCTTGACCAGTACTGATGGTCACTATGGCCCCACCCTCATCAACTAGATTTAACGTGCTAGATAATTCATTCAATTTAACCCCATTATTTCAAATATCCAGCAACAATATACTGGGATCTTGTGGCCTTACATCCACCATTTCCAAGCAAGGATCCGCCCCCTTGTCTCCCCAGTTGAATTGAACCCACCTACCGGTGACCTTGTAGAAACTATACCTGTGGTACCACCCCATGCAGAAAGACCCCCTGTGTCTGGGCTTGTCTCCATTTGGTTTATTCTTGGGTTGCTGTTCACACTCGCTCTACACCAATGGTTTATCATTTCCCAATTTATGGCTCCATACAACGTCATATGTGTGACAATGCCTCTGGAATTCTGGATTGCTTTTTGGGTGCTTATGCATCCTGACTGGCAGGCTAATCTAAACTTCTTCTGCCATTTTCATGACATAGTCGACCAACCAATGTTTTCTGCCACTTACTCCCTGCTCTTCGAGGTGGGTGCTGCAGTGGTTACCTTCTACCAAATGAACTTGTAATCAGTAGTCTGCAGTTTATTGTTTGTTTGATCACTTGCAATCTTGTGGGTAGTATCCGCTCTACCTTGGAGAAACTTCTTCAGGCCAGCAGAACCTCATGGATTACTACCCCTCCCCCTGCTAATAGTCCAGAAGAAAGTTCACGTTTTTCTTCCCATGAGATTGTAAATCAGGTTCTTGACGCCCTCACTGAGGTGCAAATGCATTCTGAGAATGCCCTTAACAATGCCGCTGCGTTATCCCATGCCCAACAAGGGGTTACTTTGTTGGATGCTGTAGAAGGGGAGCCCATCGGTGGGTAAAAGGCCTTCTGCGTTCTTCCTTACAAGCAGGGGATCCCACCTCGCTGATTGCCGTCATATCGGCTGCCTTGAAACCCCTGGTGTCACACTCAGACCACTTATTCAGATTGCTCTCTACTATGGCCGAAGCCCCTAGCTTGGCTTCTTTCAGTCTCTACCTTCCACTAACAGGCTCCCACACTGGACCCCTCTAATGATATGTTTCAATCTTTAGATCAGGTTTGGATTCAGTTTCTGCTCATCATGAGGTTTAGTCCACCTCAAAAGGAATGGTAAATCAAATATGTACTGATGCGACCACTATCAATGCCACCCCTCGCCATATTTCTTACTACTAAGGGGTAATTTTATGATAGGATTACCCAACAATGATGCAGACGCAGTTTTTACCATTACCCAGTGATCATTCCGGCTTCAGAGTCCATAACTACTCTTAGATTAGAGTTGGTTTATCCTGGTTCACCTATAAATGAATCAGTAAAAGCCCAGATGGAGGAAGCCGGTTCTCAAGCCCTTGTTCTTTCCAACTTTACTCCAGAAAAAGCCCCCGACCTTCCACCAATTTGCCTGCCATTTCTTCAGTTGCAACAGAAATGCCTGAATCTACCAATAAACAAAACTTCACTTATTTCTTATTACCTATGAAAATTAGTATTGGATCTCACCATGTTTCCTTTGAGGCCTTGGTGGATACCGGAGCTGTGGGTAATTTCATGAGCATTGTGTAAGCCCAACGATTGAAACTGAACATGGATGCAGGTTTCAGGTGAACATCAAGTAAGAATTAGACTGGCCTGCCAGCCCAGATGACAGAGCATCCAAATGGCAAACCAGAATGCCATAGGCACTCCTGCTGGTATGACAAATATGGAACTGGAAGGGGCTTAATTTTCATTATAAAAACTGAATCTTGGGGAAAGTTGTTTTTAATGGAAAATTTAAGGAAGGAGTATTGACCAACAATTTTCTCTTTGTGATGCTACTGATTAAATAGTCATCTATTTGGGGGAAAAGCAAGCCAGGATCAGGTCCTGCAAGTTCAACCTAAGCGGCAAATTATTCAAGAATGGGCGGGTTAGTTCCCTGAGAACCAACATCAAAAATTTGGCGGTGGACCAAGTCACTGTCAGTTTAACCTCAAGTATTCAAATTAGAGCTCGGCTACATTTCCAGTGGTTGGCTTGATGGCATTTGACCCAACGAGCGGCGGGAATCCCCCAAAGCCACCCCAAATATGGGTGGGCCCATTTGATTGGGAACAGGTTCAGAACGCCCAACCCGCCCATGCTCAGTCACTGAGCCATTTGTTTGTTCAGTGGCATTGCATCAGGCGCAACACCCAATTTGCAGGCACAAAGCATTTGAAACCTCATTGATGGTGTCTGATGCTACTATCTGCCCATCAGGGGTGATGCCCATCAGATTTGGGAGGGGAGAGATCTTTTTGATCATCATGTTAACAGAATTGCAACTGTCAGGCATTCCAGCCAATAGATTGGTCTTCATACCTTTTCAACCATTTTAAATCCGAGCATTGGGCTGATTGCCACTCAAATTAGTTGAGATCAATTTTATTTCAGCGATCTCAGCACAGATTTCACTGATTTCTCATAGCAGTTCTGCCGAGGAGCGTGTGGGTACCAGAATCAGGATCCAAAATGGAAGGGCTGTTACCCTGCGCGCATCTACCACATGAGTGAGATCGCCTTGAGTAACGAGAGTATAACCATCATCTTTTGTACCTTCTTGCTTGAGAACGGAAAAATGGCCTGATTGACGCCCAGAGGATGTTCCCTAGGACTTACATTACCCTTTCCTTTCTCCAAGGGAAGGACCCCACTGCTGGGAAACTGCATGAGAGCCACAATTTTGTGCACCTTGGGTAATTTGATTGCCATAATTATCACGATCTTAGGGGAGGGGCGGGGAGCATTGGGGTGGGATGTGTGGGAACGCTTCAACCAAGGCCATGCAATTTGCGCAATTGCGCGCCTTGACCCAACTGTTCTCATAGGCTGGATACCCTTTCCAGGACACGAGATACTGGATGGAACGTCGCAATTTCTGGGATGCCAGGATAGCTCTTCATCAGCCTCTTCCTCATTTTTGATGATGATCAGTTCCAGTTCTGTGGGACTTGCACCCTTGAAGGGCGACAGCTGGGAAACTACTGGGCTTTGGGGAGGAGCAAACTCATTGCAAGTTGAGATGTCAGACCCTACTGACATGGGCAAAATAGCCGCGGCAACTATGGGGTATGGGTTTGGAGTTTTGAGTGGGACAGGACTAATGTGGGAAGAGATGATCTTCTTTATGACCTGATTCAGTTGGAAAGAAGGGACCATTGCTGCGCAAATATCTCCGAGAAAGGCAGAAATGGTAGAGATTAATGGTTGGTCAATTATGTCAGGCGAACAGCAAGTAAGAATTAGACTGGCCTGCCAGTCCAGATGCCAGAGCGCCTGTCGCAATTCTGATATGACTGGACAATAGCCCCAGTTGTCATGGCGAAATGAATAGGAATCTGCCAGAATTGAACTGGTAATGGAAATTCAAGCGCTTCAAAACAAAGCGATATTGGGTTACTGTGAAATTGGCTGAATTGGGCGAATGTGAATTAATGAATGAATAATTGGTGAAAACAATGTGATATGGCAAAGTGAATTACTAAGCCATGAAAGTGATACCATCCAAAGTTGTTACCATAAAGGCAGGATGAGACGATTAAGAAGTTAAGTTGTTAATAGTTTAAGAGTAAATAGAACAGCGGGAGTCCGCTGTATTATATATAAAATAAAAGAAGAGTGGAAGGAGCGAGTGCTCCATATTTATTTATTATCTATCCTTATACTTTATTCTATCATGTTGAGGACACCGATCACCATATTGTTGGTCCTATTTGCTCAGTGGAACAAACCCTGTGCACAATCTGTCGGCATATCTCACAATTACCATCAATTTTACAACAGTGGTGCTTACTACAGGGAGCTTATTGATCAATAATACAATGAAAACTCAGTTCCCGCCATTTGATTGTGAAGGAAACATTCATGGGTTTTATCACTGATTTGAGTTTGCTACTGAAGGTACTTCAGATCGACAGAGGGCGAAACTATTGCTCTCCTCCTTGGATGTTGGGAGTGCTGATCAAGTCATTTGTTACCTCTCAGCTAGTTCTGCCTCCTACCATGAAGATAAGGAGATGGTGCTGCAGTTGTTTGGCAGAACTTAGAAAATGTCGCAGCAAAAGATTGATTTTTTGACTATTGAGTTTAAACTCAATGAGACCCTCACTGCGTTTGCTGATTGATTCTCAGCTGAAGCCCATGTGTTAATTGGGCAGGGTATTTAACTGAATGTGACATATGCATAGCGTTGACCTCTTCTGTGAAACCATATCATGAGCTTTTTAATGCCTTAGCTCCATACTTAGAGGTTGACGTACCTTTGCTTAAATTTGTCCAAATTCTACGCCATCTATCCGCTACCTTCCCTCCACCCAAGATAGAGCGGAACCCTAGCGCCTCTGCTGCTGGAATTTCTTATCTGGAGGAATTATCCATCCCTGTTCAGCGTCCGTTTGACATCCACTTGCCTTATCTACAATACACACCTCACTTCCAATCCAATTGCCAACAGCAGCTCACCTATTGGGAGGAGCCAGATTACACTGTTCAATCCCATCCCAACCTTTATGGTGGCTCCTTTTACAATCATCATGGTTGTAGGTCTTATAGAATTAATTGCTTTTTGTGTGGTCGCTCTGGGCACCTGGCTAGAAGTTGTCGCAAACGTTGGGCTCTGTACTTACCGCAGGAACAGTATCACCAGGGAAAAATCAGAGCGGAATAGAGATGAGACTCTCTACCTCTGCTATTCTGACCCAAAACGGCCCACCAGAACTTATTCCTGGACCTTCAGTGGAAGTTCCTCAGTATGATGATGCCTTCTTATATCAACAACCAGTTGGAGAGGTGAATGTGATGACATGAACTCGTTTCACAGACATGGCGGAAGCAAACTCTCAGGACCAGCCAAAGCCTTATTCTTGTCAAATGTTCAATCACGTTTCTACTGATGAACCAGATCCATTTGCTGATGCACTTACCTTGACAGGGGTCAGAGTGGCCCTCCCTGTGGAAGCTATTGTTAAAGACTACCCTAAAGTGGGGATGGGTATTATGAGCTTCCTTGTAAAAGGCCAATTAAATGTCCATGTCTTAAAACAATCAGATGCATCTTACTCCGAGTGTAATTACTGTGATACCGTTGTAGCAAAAACTCAAGTTCGTGCAATAATTGATACAGGTGCCCCAATTAACATATTATCCACAAGATTGGTGTCGAAGTTGGCATTAAAGCCTGATGTGGAGCATCATATGGTATATGGGACTGCAGGAGCGGAAAGCACAGTCTCTGAAGGAGCGTACAGCGTGCTACCCTTGTGGTTTGGGTCAATTGTCATTGTAGCCCCAACTATAGTGTTATAAAACAACAACTATGACCTGTTAATTGGAACCACTTTTATGCGCCACTTTGGGGCTGTTGTTGATATGCAAGCGGAGACATTTGAAACAATGGGGCAGCGGATCCCAATCTACTTCACTTCTAGTGGAAGGCCAAAGGATTCGGTACACATGAGTCACATTAACCTTGCGTACAGTGATGGAGTGGTTGCAGTTCACTATCATCGACTAAAGAGCAAGACCTGAGCCCTCCCTCACCAAATTTATGAATATCAGGGCTGCCGCTCAGAGCCGCTGGCCCTATATATATTCCCTCTGGACACCAAGCAATCATAAGCACTGAGTTAGAGGTGGAAGTGCCTGCTGGGCTATATGGGGGGATCATTGGGCCCTATCAACAATCATGGCTCGAGCCCCATGTGGCCCCTGGCATTATACTTCCAGGGCATGGGGAGATCAAGGTCTTGGTAGCGAATTTACAGGATAAACCAATGCAAATCTGCTGACATAAAGTTATTGCCCTCCTCCATTTCATTCCAGTTGAGGAGGTCCAAGGGATTCATGAGTTTAGCTCACTGGAGGAATTTGGTTTACTGTTGAAACACAGCCCAGCGTAATGGCAGTGGTACCATATGAAAATTTAAAGGGATTATCAGAAGATAAGAAGGATTGAGTGGAAGCCTTATTTCAAAAAGACAAAGAGATCTTTGCTGTTGATGATAATGATTTGGGGTGCGCCCAAGGAGTGATCCATTGAGTGGACACTGGGGATTATCCCCCATTAGATTTCAGCCAATCCGTCAATCTAGAGCCGTGGAAGAAGTCATTACAGCAGAAATTGATAAACTTTTGGAACAAGGACTGCTCAAACCATTGAAGAGCCCATGGGCTTCCCCTGTCTTAATTGTCAAAAGAAGGATGTTACTAACCGGGTGTAATCAACTACCACAAGCTCAACAGCATTACAAAAAAGGACTCATACCCTTTGCCACGAATTGATGATGCGTTGGACTGGTTAGGGGGAACACGTTACTTATCTGCAATGGATTTAATATCTGGCTATTGGCAAATCAAGTTACCTATGGCAGAACAAGAAATATGCGCCGTATTCACCTCAAAAGGGCTTTTCCAACTAACTCATATGCCACAAGAGCTGTGTAATGCCCCAGCTACATTTCAACGAGTAATGTACACCATTTTGGGGGATCTGAAGCTGTCATGTGTTCTTATGTGTACATTGACGATATTAATGTCTTCCTAAGCACATTTACTGAGCACCTTACCCATCTAGAAGAGGTATTTCACCGACTGGCTATGGCCAATATCAAGATCAAACCCAGGAAATGTCACTTCTTCAAGGATCAGTTAAAATACCTCGGTTTTGTGGTGGATGCGACTGGGCTGAGACCCCAACCAGCCAAGGTGGAGGCTATCCAACAGATGACTACGCCAGCTAGTAAATGGGACATTTAGGTGTTTTTAGGGATGGTGGGTTTTCAACGCTTCATACCCAATTTCAGTTGCATCAGAGGGCCGCTTTTTGAGCTGTTAAATAAAGATTCCATGTTCAAATGGATGGAATGGCGCCAATGCTTTTTGATACACTTTGAATGGCATTAATTAGTGCCCCCATGGTATGATACCCAAATTTCAATACGGAATTTATTGTACAAATGGATGCATCTCTTTCCACTGTAGGGGCAGTTTTATCCCAAAAAGATGATGAAGGGGAGGAGCACCCAGTGGCATACTGCAGCTGAAGCCTGAATAGCCATGAACGTAATTATACTGTGACCGAGCGAGAGTGCTTAGCAGTGATCTATGCATATAAGCAATTCAGAGTCTACCTGAATGGGGTAAAGTTCAAAGTTGTAATAGACCACGCACCATTACGCTGGCTGCAGAACCTCAAAGAACCTGAAGGCCGGTTGGCTCAATGGGCTCTTAAGCTACAGGCTTATGATTTTGAGATCCTTTATCAGCCAGGAGCAAAGCATCAGAATGTGGACTGCTTATCTCAGTTACTGACTATTGCAGTGACAGTGGACCTTAGCGACGTGATGTATGATAAGATGCTCAGCGGAAAATATGGTGACAAACCACCTCAAGTAATTAAAATGTTAAACAAATTATGCATGAATACCTTCCAATGAAATGGAGAACTGTACAAATAAATTGGCAAATCTACGGTGAATTTTCCGCGGCCTTCAATCCAGCCAGGAATTATTATGAGCGCCCACAGGGCAGTCGGACATGGTGGAGTGCGCAAGACAATGGAGTTGCTGCACCCTCAGTACTATTGGGAAAGTATGAACTTTGATGTGCTCAAAACCATTTCTTGCTGCCATCAGTGTCAAGTGGAGAAGCCATTCCGCCGTAAGACTTCTTATCAGGTAGTGAAACCTCACTTTGCTTGGCATACTGTTTCCCTGGATGTTGTTGGTCCCTTGCCAACAGGAGCTAATTGGTGTAAGTACATTCTGGTGGCTATCGACCATCTGACTCGGTGGGTTGAAGCAAGGGCAATATTAGATTTGGGGGCTGTTACAGTGGCCAAGTTTGTGATGGAGTGCATTATTCAGCGCCATGGATGCCCTCAGTTTATTCTCACTGACAACGGAACTAACTTCACCTCACATATCATCCCCAAACTGAATGAGCTCATGGGAATCCGCGGGGTTCTAACAACCCCATATCATCCTGAGTCTAACAGAATGGTCAAACGAGTGAATGGGACCCTGGTGAATATCCTACACAAATTAGTAATGGATTGAATATCTGATTGGACCTCCCTTCTTTCCACTGCTGTGTTCGCTTATAACATCAGTTACCATTCCGCCACAGGGAAAAGCCCATTTCAGCTTCTTTATGCCTGGCACCCAGCTCTACCAGCATTACTTTATTCGTGCATAAAAATACACCGGTGGAATGGAACCCCACCATTATTTGATTAAACTTGCAAATATTCTAATCAAATTGCAAACTGAAGCCTATTCCTTCAGCTTAGCCAAGAAGATCAGGAATCAGGCTGCAGATCAGGTACGTTGGAGAGGGTTATCACAGTTCAAGGAAGGCGACATGGTTCTCTTCCATGATCAGCATGGGTTATGATGGAAACACAAGCTAGCCAGCATATGGATTGGTCCATTTGAAGTCATAGAGAAAACTGGGGTTGACGCATATACTATCAAGGACCCTGCTAGCGGTCAGATCATCAACCAAGTGCATGCCAAGTTCCTCCGTGTGTATAGGCAATAGAAGCCTTATTGCCCATTCAAAGGGGTGGGGTAATGTTGCGATTCTGATATGACTGGATGATAGCCCCAGTTGTCATGGCGAAATGAATAGGAATCCACCAGAATTGAACTGGTAATGGAAATTCAAGCGCTTCAAAACAAAGCGATATTGGGTTACTGTGAAATTGGCTGAATTAGGCGAATGTGAATTAATGAATAAATAAAATTGGTGAAACCAATGTGATATGGCAAAGTGAGTTACTAAGCCATGAAAGTGATACCATCCAAAGTTGTTACCATAAAGGCATGATGAGACGATTAAGAAGTTAAGTTGTTAATAGTTTAAGAGTAAATAGAACAGCGGGAGTCCGCTGTATTATATATAAAATAAAATAGAGTGGAAGGAGCGAGTGCTCCATATTTATTTATTTATCTATCTTTATAATTTACTCTTTCATGTTGAGGACACCGATCACCATATTGTTGGTCCTAGTTGCTCAGTGGGTCAAACCCTGTGCACAACCGTTGGCATATCTCACAAGTACCGCCAACTTTACAACAGCACCCAAATGGCAAACCAGAATGCCAGAGGCACTGCTGCTGGTATGACGAATATGGAACTGGAAGGTAATTTAATTTTCTAAAATGTAAAAACTAAATTTTGGGGAAGATTGTTTTAATGGAAACTTTAAGGAAGGAGAATTGACCAACAATTTTCTCAGTGCTATGTGACTGATTAAATAGTCATCAAACTGGAGGTAAAACAAGCCAGGATTGGGTCCCACAGGTTTGACCTGAGCGGCGAATTATTCAGTAATGGGTTTTTAGTTCCCTGGGAACTGACATCGCAAGATTGGGCGGTGAACCTAGTCACTATCAGTTCAACCTCAAACATCCAAACCAGAGCTCAGCTACGTTTCTGATAATTGCATGATGGCGTTTGGCCCAATTATTGGCGGGAATCCCCCAAGACCACCCCACATATGGTTGAACCCATTTGATTGGGAACAGGTTCAGAACGCCCAACCCACCCATGCTCAGTCACTAAGCTGTTCATTCGGTCAGTGGCATTGCATCAGGCGCAATGCCCAATTTGCTGGCAGGAAGCTTTGAAACCTCGTTAATGGTGTTTGATGCTATTATCTGCCCATCAGGGGTGATGCCCATCAGATTTGGGAGGGGAGATTTTTTTGATCATCATGTTAACAGAATTGCAACTGTCAGGCATTCCAGCTTAATAGATTGGTCTTCATACCTTTTCAACCATTTGAAATCTGAGCATTGGGCTGATTGCCACTCAAATTAGTTGAGATCAATTTTATTTCAGCGATCTCAGCACTGATGACACTGATTTCTCATAGCAGTTCTGCTGAGGAGAGTGTGGGTACCAGAAGCAGGATCCAAAATGGAAGGGCTGTTACCCAGCACTCATCTACCACATGAGCGAGATCGCCCTGAGTAATGAGGGTATGACCATTTTCTTCAGTACCTTCTTGCTCAGGAATGGAAAAATGGCCTGATTGATGCCCAGAGGACATTCTCTGAGACTTACATTACCCTTTCCTTTTTCTAAGCAAAGGGCCCCACCACTGGGAAACTGTACAAGAGCCACATTCTTGTGCACCTTGGGTAACTTGATCACCATTACTGATGCAGGTTTTTTTGGGGAGGGGGAACGGGGAACCTTGGGGTGGGATATGTGGAACGCTTCAACCAGGTACATACAATTCGCGCTTTCGTGCACCTTGCCCCAACTGTTCTCATAGGCTGGACACCCTTTTCAGGCCACGAAATATTGGATGGAACGTCACAATTTCTGGGATGACAGGATAGCCTCTACCTCAGCCTCTTCCTCATTTTTGACAATGAATGGTTCCAGTTCCTTGGGAATTGCACCCTTGAAGGGCGACAGCTGGGAAACTACTGGGCTTTGGAGAGGAGCAAACTCATTGCAAGTTGAGATGTCAGACCCTACTGACATGGGCAATATAGCCGCGGCAACTATGGGGTATGGGTTTGGAGTTTTGAGTGGGATGGGACTAATGTGGGCAGGGATAATCTTCTTTATGACCTGATTTAGTTGAAAAGAAGGACCATTGCTGCACCAATATCTATGAGAAAGGCAGAAATGTAGAGATTAATGGTTGGTTGATTATGTCAGGTGAACAGCAAGTAAGAATTAGACTGGCCTGCCAGTCCAAATGCCAAATCACCCAAATGGCAAACCAGAATGCCAGAGGCACTGCTGCTGGTATGACAAATATGGAACTGGAAGGGAGCTTAATTTTCAACATATAAAAACTGAATTTTGGGGAAAGTTGTTTTGGTAGAAAATTTAAGGATGGAGAATCAACCAATAATTTTCTCAGTGCGATGTAACTGATTAAATAGTCATCTATTTGGGGGAAAAACAAGACAGGATTGGGTCCTTCAAGTTTGACCTAAGTGGCAAATTATTTGGGAATGGGCTGGTTAGTTCTCTAGGAACTGACATCAAAAAATTTGGCAGTGGACCAAGTTTCTGTTGGTATAACCTTGAACATCCAAACTAGAGCTCAGCTACATTTCCGATGGTTGGCATGATGGCGTTTGGCCCAACGAGCGGCGGGAATTCCCTAAGACCACCCCACATATGGGTGGGCCCATTTGGTTGGGAACAGGTTCAGAACGCCCAACCTGCCCATGCTCAGTCACTGAGCCATTTGTTTGGTCAGAGGCAATGCATCAGGCGCAACACAATTTGCTGGCAGAAAGCTTTGAAACCTCATTGATGGTGTCTGATGCTATTACCTGCCCATTGGGGGTGATGCCCAATGGATTTGGGAGGGGAGATTATTTTGAATGACATGTTAACTGAATCACAACTGTCAGGCATTCCAGCCAATAGATTGGTCTTCATACCTTTTCAACCATTTGAAATCCGAGCATTGGGCTGATTGCCACTCAAATTGGTTGAGATTAATTTTATTTCAGCGATCTCAGCACAGATTTCACTGATTTCTCATAGCAGTTCTGCCAAGGAGAGTGTGGGTACCAGAAGCAGGATCTAAAATGGAAGGGCTGTTACCCAGCGCTCATCTACCACATGAGTGAGATCGCTCTGAGTAACGAGGGGTATGACCATCCTCTTTGGTACCTTCTTTCTCAGGGATGGAAAAATGGCCCAATTGATGCCCAAAGGACATTTCCTGGGACTTACAGTAGGTCTATCAGTGATGGTGGCTTCTTTAGCCTCCCAGACATCATATATGTCTATCAGCCAGTTCCTTTTTTTGGTTCACCAGTTTAACTTCTGCGATCAGTTTTCTGCTATGCCAAACTTGGTATTTTATGGTGATCTTAGGGGTTGGATGGTGGCGCTGATAACATGTTAGGATCCACCTGGAGTCAAACATGTTGTCATTCATTAATAATCAATTGGCGGGTGAATTTCTCTTAGTTGACACTCTTAAGAAAACTCAAAGTCACAGTTCTATTACTTCTCTCATCTCTCCTGCGCGCCTTCCATCCAAATTTCCCAAAAGTTTAATGAACTATCAAAGTATCTTTGATTCCAATAAGGCAGATTGTCTGCCTCCTCATACTAAATTTGATTTGGGATTTCGTACAATGGTGCAGTTGGTGAATACAACTGTCCGTTATATCCCCACACAGCAGAGGAGGAGGTTACGCTTAATACTTGGTTAAATGATATGCTAAAAAAGGGTGGTTGTTTAAGGAGACATCGCCAGTCATGTCTCCCATCGTTTTTACCAAATAAGCTGATGGTTCCCTCCGTCCCTGTGTGGATTATGGACATTTAAACAAAGTTACGGTTCATGATCCCTACCCCTGCCCCTGGAGCAGATGATCATCCAAGCAATCGCCAAATCTCGTGTGTTCTCTAAGCTGGATCTCGTCAATGCCTTCAACCAGATTTGGGTAATGGAAGGGCAAGAATGGTTAACAGCGATCTGGATGAAGCAGGGCATTTTCCAATTCTGCGTAATGCCCTTTAGGCTGAAGAATGTCCCGCTACGTTTCAACAAATGATTGACAGTGTACTGGGTGATCTCCAGTTCACTTGTGTAGTTGCATATATTGATGACATTCTGGTTCACTCCCTGACCCCCAAACAACATGCTATTGACTTGGAAGCAGTCGTGGCTGCTTTGCACAAGGCAGGCTTATTCATTAAGCCTTCCAAATGCGAGCTCTATAAGGAGGAAGTTTACTTTCTCAGGAACCTCATCCTTAAAAATGGCTACACAATTTCTCCCAATAAGTTGGACGCTATCCGTGAATGGCCAGCCCTGACAACCCAGAAACAATTATGGAGTTTCCTGGGAAACATTATTTTCTTGAAAAAAATTTCCCCAGCTCTTTCCCAGTTAGCTGCCCCGCTCCACCCCCTCACAGGCAAGAATGTGCCATTTTGTTGGACACCCAAATGCCAGCAGGCGCGAATCAATTAAAGAGGTGTTTTTATCCCCCGTCCTGAAACACAAGAATCCTTCCAAGCCATATATCGTCATGTGTGATGCCTCCTCAGTGGCAGTGTGGGCAGTGCTTCTCCAAGAGCATGATGGTTTGGAACACCCGGTCGCCTACTTTTCCCAAAAATATACTTCTACAGAGCAATCTTGGGCCATCTATGACATGGAGTTGGCAGCTGTAGCATGGGCATTGACTCATTGGAGGTACCTGTTACAGGGTGCTCAGCATAGGTTAACTGTTTTCGCAGATCACCAAGCTCTCTTGTATCTCTGTAAACCCCAAAATTGGTGCATTGGCAAGCTCATACCTATCAGGACTTGTGCAGTTTCAATTTCAGATATGAATTTGTAAAAGGTGTGCTTAACGTACTTCCCAATTTTCTCAGCTGCAACCCCGCCCACTGTCCCTTGGACCCAGATGTAGTGGACCTTATTACCTTGATTCCCGCTCCTCAAATTTTGTCAATTGTTCCCCCCATCATCTCTTCCATCACCCTTGCTCCTGACGCCCCGCTAGTTGCTCAGGTGTTAGCTGGCCAAATGATCTGCCCCAAAGGTGTGGAGTTATTCGAGCAATTGTCCCTCCAAAATCATAAACACTCTCTATACTCCTTGGTGGAGGGCCTCACTTATTTTAGATCACAAAATTGGGTCCCCCTCTCTTCAGAGCTGAGGTATTTCGTGTGCACCATGACCCCCCCCACGATTGGCCACCTGGGCAATAAGAAATGCATCAACTTGATCAAGCAGACCTAAAATTGGGCGGGTTTAACCAAGGAAGTTCCGGTCTGGATTGCCAATTGCATTACTTGTGCTTGGGCTAAGTCAGATCGCTCTGGTAGAAATGGGTTCTGCACCCCTTACAACAGGTAGAGAGTCCATGGACATCTGTGTCTGTGTATTTTATTGTCAAACTCCCCTGCTCTAACAGGTTTATGGTGGTGATGGTGGTGGTGGATCATTTCACCAAGTTTTCTCTTTTTATTCCCTGCGCTTCCGCAATTATGTCAGAGGAAACTGCTCATCTCTTTGTGCGCCATGTGTTTTCAATGTTTGGCTTCCTGAAGGAGATCATCAGTGACCGTGGTTCACAGTTCACAGCACGGTTTTGGAGTGAACTCCTATCTACTTTAAAAATCTCCCCCTGTTGCTCCATGGCGTATCATCCCCAGTCAATGGACAGACTGAGAAAGTTAACCAAGTCCTAGAACAGTACCTGCATTTCTATGCTGCAGCCACACAGGACACCTGGGCTAACAATCTTCCCCTCGCTCAATTCTCCTACAATAATGGAACTCAAGCTTCCACAGGGTTTTCTCCTTACAAAGCGACTTTTGGATATAATCCTTCCTTTTCAGTCGGACCCTGCTTGCAGCCCAAGGTCTAAGCTGCCGCGGATCATGCTGAACATATTAGGTCTACTCAATCCTTAGTGTGGGAACACCTCACCAAAGCCATTGAAGACTAAAAGCAGTTTGCAGATCATAAGCGACTCCCAGGTCATGACATATTGGTGGGATCCTATGTTATGCTTGATATGCGTCATTTGAGAATACAAGTACCATCTTGTAAGCTCTCAAGTAAGTGTTCAGGTCCCCATTTGGTGGAGGAAGACTTGGGCAATGGTGTGTTCCAGTTAAAACTTCCAGCCCATTGGAAACAGCACCCCGTCTTCCACGTTTCCCAGTTGTCACCTTTTAAGGGTACTGTTTCCATGGATCCTGAGCAGATCATTATTGAAAATGAAGAGGAGGCCAAAGTGGAAAATATCCTAGCATCCCACAAGTTTCGTTGGTCCGTTCATTATCTTGTGGCCTGGAAAGGGTATCCAGCTTATGAGAACAGCTGGGTTAAGGCCTGCAATTGTGCTAACTGCATGGAACTGGTCGAAGCATTTCACAAATCCCACCCCAACACTCCCCACTCCCCCAAAAAAATCATGACTGTAATGGCAATCAAGTTACCCAAAGCGCACAAAAATGTGGCCCTCATGCAGTTTCCTGGCGGTGGTGCCCTTCCTTTGGAAAAAGGAAAGGGTAATGTAAGTCCCATGGAACATCCCCTGTGTGTCAATTGGGCCCTCTTCCAATTTCCGAGTAAAAAGGTTCTGAAGATGGTGGCTGTACCCCTCATCACCCAGGGCGACCTCGCCCACATGGTAGATGAGCGCTGGGTAACAGCCCTCCCTCTTTGGATCCCTCTCCTGGTGCCCACACTCACCTTGCCCAAACTTGTACACCTGATCAGGGAAATTTGCACTGAAATCACCGAACTGAAGTCGATTGGTCTGAAACTGATGGTAATCAAGCCCAACGATTAGAACCCACATAGTCAAAAAGGGACAAAGATTGATTCATTGGCCAGAATTGCAGATGGTTTCAATTCATCCAACAGTGTGATCATCAAAATTAATTCCCTCTCAAAATTGTTGGGGATGATCCATGACGTGCAGGTAGTAGCATCGGACACCATCAATGATAGTTTGAAGCTCCCTTCTGGCAAATCAGGAGTTGCAGCTGATGCAATGCTTTTGACTGAATGAATGGCCCAGCAACTGGGCATGGGTGGGTTGGGCATCCTGAACCTGTTCCCAACCAATTGGGACCGCCCCTACGTGGGGTGGCCCTGGGGGATTTCTGCTGCTCATTGGGACAGATGCTGTCATGCCATCCATCAGAAATGCAGTTGAGCCTCAGTTTGAGCATTTGAGGTCGAACTGATAGTGACTCAGTCTGCCACCAAATTCTCTGATGTCAGTTCCCGTTGAGCTTATCTGCCCTCATCCCCAAATAATTCGCCAGTTAAGTTGAACTTGAGGGACACAATCCCTGCTTGTTCCCACATCAATCAACCACTATTTAATCAGTTGCATCACACTGAGAAGATTGTTGGTCGATTTTCTTCACTTTCCCTTAAATAAAATTTGCCACTAAAAACCATCAATTTTTGACTCTATTGATATCCTTCTGAATGCATTCCCGATGGCTTTACTCTGGTGGCCCCGTCAGTCCCTATACCAGATGGGCTTTACTAGTACTGATGGTCACTATGGTCCCCACCCTCGTCAACTGGATTCAACCTGCAAGATACTTCATTCAATTTAACCCCATTATTTCAAAAATCCAGCAATAATATACTGGGATCTTGTGGCCTTACATCCACCATTTCCAAGCAAGAATCCGCCCCCTTGTCTCCCCAGTTGAATTGAACCCACCTACCAGTGACCTTGTAGCAACTATACCTGTGGTACCGCCCCATGCAGCTAGACCCCCAGTGTCTGGGCTTGTCTCCATTTGGTTCATTCTTGGGTTGCTGTTCACACTTGCTCTACACCAATGGTTTATCATTTCCTAAGTTATGGCTCCATACAACGTCATACGTGTGACAATGCCTCTTGCATTCTGGCTTGCTTTTTGGGTGCTTACACATCCTGACTGGCAGGCCGATCTAATCTTCTTCTGCCGTTTTCATGACTTTCTCCTTCATGACCCACAGGTCAGCGCTTGCTCTTCTGGAAAATGTGTAGGAATATGGTACGTTCATAAATGTGGTCCTTTTACAGCCCTTGTCAATGGAATATACTATGGTCCTCGCCAAGAGAAAGTTCTATCAGGAAGATATCACCAGGGGTTACTATTATAAGGATGAGATGGGGTGGTTTCAGGGACGCCTATAGGTTCCCACCGGACCCCTTTGCCTGGAAATCATCTGGGACCATCATGACGGAATCACCGTTGGTCATCCTTGGAAGGTGAAGACTCTAGAGATATTTCATTACCCTTACAATTGGAAGGGTTTAGCCGCACAGGTTGCCAAGTATTGTAAGGAGTGCTTGGTCTGCAACCAAATGAAGCCCAATAACCAGCCACTCGCAGGGTTGTGGTACCAGTTCAAAAGGCTGAAGGACCTTGGAATTCCTTATTAGTGGATTTTATTGTGGATATATCAGCGTCAGATGGCTATAATACCATCATGGTAGTGGTGGACCATTTTACAAAATTTGCAATTTTTCTCCTGTAGAACCACCTAAACGCAGCTTAGATGTTTAGGCTCTTTGTATTTCATGTGTTTGCCCTTTACGGGGTTCCCCAGGAGATAATTAGCAATTGGTCCCTAGTCTACCTCTGTTTTTAGAAGAGTTTTGTAAAATTCTTCAGATTCGCCCCTGCCATTTTAATGCCTATTACCCTAATCATATGAGCAGACTGAAGGAGTGAGCCAGTGCTTGGAACAGTTCCTGTGGCGTTACACTGCCGTAGAACATTAATATTGGTTCTCAATCTCTCCATGGCATAATTTAGTTATAACAACGCCCAACGTTCATCAATGAGTTGTTCCCCCTTCTTCGCTAACAATGACTTTACCAAGCCTTTAACATGGAGCCCAGCTGTGGATCCAAGGTGGAAGCAGTGGTGTAATTTACAAAAACTATCAAGAAATTACACCAAGGGGTGAACACCAATTTGGATGAAGCCATGCAAGCTTTCAAGGAGAACGCTGATGGTAAGTGATAAGTTGGTTCAACATCCAAGGAAGGAGATCTTGTAATGCTGGATTCTAAAAACATCCCAATCAAGAAACCATGCAAAAAACTGGGACCAAAGAAGATAGGGCCATACCGCATTGCCAGAAAGGTGGGCCACTCCTTGTACCAGATGAATCTTCCTGTATTGTTCTGGATCTTTGCTGCTTTCATGAAAGTAAGCTGACGTTGTTTGAGGGCCCGCCACCAGAGACTCTGGTGGCTTATCTCATTGATGGAGCGCCAGATTGGGAAGTGGAGAAGATTGTAGCATCTTTTTGTGTAAAAAGAAGACTCAAGTATCTTGTATCCTGGAAGGGACTTGATGCTGCAGAAAATAGTTGGGTACCAGCATGCGACTGGACACATGCCCAAGACCTGATTGACGTTTTCCAAGAGCATTTTCCTGAGGCTTCAGGACCCAAGTCAAAGCAAGCCATCGCCACCATGAAGCTGGCCCCAGCCCACAAGAACTTTTCCTTAATGAAAGACCATGGAGGGGGGTAAAGCTCCAAAACAAAGAGAGGATAATGGCATGGCTACATGACATAATTAAGGAAACCAACTTTAAACACAAGGCTGGACGTCAGGAGGTCAAAAAGGTCAAGCTGCAAGACCTCCATAACTTAAAACATATCTTGGACCACAGCTGGGTGCAGGCGAGATATGTCCAGGTTGGTCCAGGAGATGTGTGTGATTCTTGGCCCTGTGTTGCAGCAAGGGCATTAAAATGCACCATCTATATTATTAATGATACAGTTTGCTTCAGTTGCTTAAAGAATGGGGTTTTAAAACCTGTTTAATTTTCAATATTGCCAAATTGGGGCGGCTTTACCTGAAATCAATAATTCAAGTTTGGCCAATCTCAAGCTACAGTACCCTGGATAAAGGTAGGGTGCGCCTATCAGTTTGCTTAGGCTAGCACCATTTTCAATAATTTACAACTCACCTCCCATCATTTAAAGTATGTTTCATAAGATCTACTTTCCTCGTTGGTCAACAATCTTGAATAAAATTCATGTTAGGTTTAAATTTTCCATGTGCATATATTTAATCCATTTTGCTGACCTCCAATAGGTCCAAATTAACCAAATGTGTGCCATCCTTGCATAGACCCTTCTGTGCACTGTCCTTGTTGGCGGTTTTTTGTTTACCCTTAACTCAGCGGAGTGTTCCTTAGCAGTAGTTGGGACCTTGCCACCACCTCTAATGGAACTGGAGAATTACAGATACGCTTCTTAAAAGGACTGACTTTTGTTGGGGACAATTGAAAACATTTTCTCCAGTTTTATTGCTATTGGGGATTCCTAAATTGACTTTTACCTCATCAGGCTTGGACCTGATAAGGGGTTTGTCAAATGGGGGACTGACTCTTGTCAGTGAAAATTGTCAAAAAAAATTTACTCCTGTTATCTTGCTATTGGGGATTCCCAAAATCTGTAACCTCATCAGGTTTTGGACCCAATAAGGGGTTAGTTAAATAAGTGGCCTTATTTATTTCAGGTAAAATTGCTAAAAAATTTTCTCCAGTAACATTAATATGGATCTCCCCAATTTTCTTTTTTTAACTCTGGGCAATCATTTCCCTGCATGGTGTCAGGCAAACAGCAAGTAAGAATTAGACTGGTCTGCCAGCCAAGATGCTGGAGCATCCAAACGGCAAACCAGAATGTACAGGGTACAGCTGCTGGTACGATGAATATGAAACTGGAAAGAAGTTTCACCACTATCTGCTGGTGAGCCAGAATTTTGTACAGGCACAAAATAAGATACCAGACAAACATGGCTGTTAACCCCGAGGGGCATGAGAGTGCTGGTGGAAGAGGTGGCTTAATTCTCAGCATATAAAAACTAAATTTTGGGGAAGGTTTTAATGGAAAATTTAAGGAAGAAAAATTGACCAACAATTTTCTCAGTGCGATGCAACTGGTTAAATAGTAGTCAATTTAAGAGGGAAACAAGTCAGGATTGGGTCCCACAAGTTTGACCTAACCGGCGAATTGCTCTTGAATGGGGAACAGATAATTTAACTGGAAACTGACATCAAAGAATTCAGCGGCAGGCCAAGTCACTGTTGGTTCAACCTCAAACATCCAAACCAAGGCTCAACTGTGTTTCCAATGGTTGGTGTGATGGCGTTTAGCCCGATGAGCAGCAGGAATCCCCTCAAGGCCACCCAACATAGGGGTGGTCCCATTTGGTTAAGAACGGGTTCAGATGTCCAACCTGCCCATGCTTGGTCACTGGGCCATTTGTTCAGTCAGTGGCATTGCATCAGGTGCAACACCCAATTTGCCAGCAGGAAGCTTCAAAACCTTGTTGATGGTGTCCAATGCTGTTACCTGCCCATTGGGAGTGATCCCCAACAATTTTGGGAGGGGGAGGTTTTTTCATTTGTCATGTTAACTGAATTGCAACTGTCAGGCATTCTGGCCAATAGATTGGTCTTCATACCTTTTTGACCATTTGAAATCTGAGCATTGGGCTGATTGCTGCTTGAATTAGTTGTGATCAATTTCATTTCAGTGATCTCAGCACGGATTTTGCTGATTCCTTGTAACAGTTCTGCTGAGGAGAGTGTGGGTACCAGAAGTGGGATCTGAAGTGGAGAGCTGTTACCCAGCGCTCATCTACCACGTGATCAAGATTGCCCTGAGTAATGAGGGGTACAGCCATCCTCTTTGGTGCCTTCTTGCTTGGCAACGGGAAAATGGCCCAATTGATGCCCAGAGGATGTTCCCCGGGACTTACACATGGGGAGCAAACTGTTGTAGATTGGCCCCTATTAGGTAGGGCTTCCACCATCCCTGAGGAGGGTGAGTGCACAGTATTGAAGGTAATGGGCTGAGAAAGGACTTTTTGGGGGGTATTTCCCACCACTACCTTTGCTTTTCTGTGAGTGCCCCATTGGTGGGACCACCAGACTCCACTGGAATGGTAGCTGTTGGTTCCTGTTGAGGTTGAGATGCTTTTGGAGGGGTTTGGGACCCCATTATACTAATTGTTTTTATTTTTGTTATGTTGATTGCAGCATTTGTGGCCAAGTTTCTTTGTTATACTTGGGTCTCATCACTGACATTTTTATTGGTCAAGTATGTTTGGTACTCAGGCCTCATTGCTGACACTTTTACATACATCAGTGGATGCACTACCACTAGTTGGGTTGCCCATTTGGTGGGAGTTTTTGTTTTTCTTATAAAAGTGAGCTACTTTGGGCTGTCACCTCTATGAGCTAAGCTCTGCTGGGCAGGATTCCCTTTTGTAACTGTAGCTGTTGAAATTCATGTTTACTGCTATAATTAGGGCAGTAGGTGTGAGCTAAAAAAGGTGCTTTTGTTAAACTATACCAGATCACTTTTTCTAAAAAGTGATACTAGCATGCAAAAGAGAGTAAGTAATTGTGTAAGGATTGGTCCAGTAAGTGATCAGTAATTCTTTGTGTATATTAAAATGAACTGGAAGAAAAGAATTTCAATTGTGGGACTAATATATAACCAGATAAAAAAATTTGAATTGGTGAAGTGATAGTTTTAAATCAACTTTTGATATGATATATATCCTATGACTGAAGGGTATATTTAAAAACCAGGAAAGTATGAGACCATAATGTGATGAGCTTTATTCATTATAGATGCCTATCATCTTTTCATAGTTTATTATTTTTTTCATAATTTGACCAATAAAATCAATAAAAGTTTGAAACAATGAATTACTTTAGATGGTGATCACTATATTTAGTATAGATTGACCAATAAAATCAACTAAATTTAATATAAATCATTTATTCAAATACCTGTAAATGAAGTACTATATTATATATATACAATAATTTTCATTTTTATATAAAAATAGTGAGGTTTTAAATAAATAAAATTATAAATAGGAAAAAGAAACACCTTTAAAAATATACTATTTTTTGGGGAAAAAATTGTATTTAAATTTTTTGGAAAAGAGAACCTCCTTTAAAAAAGGCACCAAAAAGTATGAAATAATCAAGAAATTATGCATCAACAAAACCCTTTTTGGAGGAGTGGTAGCATAGCAGGATGGTTCCTGTTCTACTCTGGGTTGGGTTTTGATTGACACAAGTTCAAAACCAGCATAGGCTTAAAAATAACTTGGTGTGGTATATTTGTCATAAGGTTGACCAACCTCATTTACTATAACAAAACCCTTTTTGAAGTTGGCAACATACTTTAACTGACTTATAATAGTTATTTATAACATATATACTCAGCCCTATATATTCTAAGTTGCTTATAGGTTTACACTTGGACCCAATTCAGACATAAGCTATAATTTGTATATGTGAGCAAAATTCTATAAGTCAGGTTGGAAGATGGCGCCGACTTCAAAAAGGGTTTTATTGAGGAGGCATAATTTCTTGATTATTTCATACTTTTAGTGCTTTTTTAAAGTAGGTTCTTTTTCCCAATTTTTTTGAAGTCGCTTAATAAATAGATGGGATCCAGGGTAAACCCAGGATGGGAATATCCCTGATGGATCGGCCATCTCGGCAGTTTCATAACATTGGTCAGATCAATTGCAAAACTGGCCTAGGTGATCAAATAGTTTATGAAGGGTGATCCCCCATTAAACTTGTATAGCTCTATAGTCCAGGTTGGGTTAAAATAATTTTAATTGGCTAAATAAATATGGTGGTATGATCTACTAAGGTTTGGGCTTGAGTGATAATAACTAATCTAGTAGCCTAGTCTGACGATAATCAATTGGAATATGCGCTTAAGGTACGGTTTATGTTGGAATATCAAAGGTTAAACTTAGCTGGGGTTGGGAATCTACTGATAAGGTGACTCGATAAGAATCGAACTTAAATTAAACCACAGTTGTACACCTCAAACTAACTTGAACCAATTTAAATTGTACAGTTAAAATAAATTTAAAAACCGATATACAAGCCATGTAAAGTTAAATAATTAAGGTTATGGCATAGGATAATCCATCGGTTACAACCTTCAACCATATAAAGCATATAAGTAACCTAAGCGAACCTGCGGTTAATTAAGCGGGCTGGCTTTGGGATTAAATAATTTAATTTGGATTCTGGGATGTAAAGCCCATGGCGCATAATCATCCTCCAATCGATCGTTCAACCCAAATTATGATTAATATATTTAATTTGTTTATTTGAGGTAGGATTTATATATTTAACTTTGTTTATTTGAGGTAGGATTTATATATTTAACTTTGTTTATTTGAGGTAGGATTTATATATTTAACTGTTTATTCGAGGTAGGATTAATATATATAATTTTCGATCTAATTAAGTGTTATCCCGTCGTTGGCATAAAAAGTGATTAAATTAGTATAGAATTTAAATTTGATGTCCATCTAATTAGGTGAAGGCCAAAACTTGGGTTGAAGATTAGCATGATCCTTCATCGATTGGAGGATTGCCATAAGGATTCGAGTATAAAGTGAGCGAGTTGGAATAATCGAAGGTACAAGATGAAGTTTAAGGTAGTTGTAATTGGTATCGTTGCGGCTCAGGTGGGTGCTGGGCCCATCCATCTTGAGAGAAGGACGTTCGGGCACGGGTTTTTAAATGCGATCTTCGATAAGAGCAAGCTTGGATTCAACAATGCTGTTAACAACAGTGTTAATGATAACAACAACGTTAATGATAACAACAACGTTAATGATAACAACAACGTTAATAATAACAACAACGTTAATAATAACCGCAATGTCAATAATAACCACAATGTCAATGATAACCGCAATGTCAATAACAATGTTAACATTATCAATAGCGGCTGTAGCGGAAGAGGAACCTGCTCACCACAGGGAGGGTGTACAGGAAGTTGTGGCGGATGCCAACCTGGCATGGGTGGCAATTGCAATCCACCACGCCAACCCCCAGTCTGCGATGCAAATTTAGGAAATTGTAACGCTACACCCAACAACGACCAACAGCGTCAGGATGGCGGATACCAGAATAACAAATCAGATGATGGAGCATCAAACCAATCAGTCCCCAAATACTGAACCCCCCACGGCACCACCGGCCAAACCTAACAAGTCCTACCAGCCCTCTAAGGCTTAGAATTATTAGGTTACCTCGGTTGACTGATGTCTTCATACATTTCTTTTTTTTAGCACTAGTGGTGCCCAACCCAAACGGGGGAGCCGCCACGCATCATGTCTTCATACATTTCGATTTAAATCATCCATCTATATTTTTTTTAGTACTAGGTGGTACCAACCTAAAGGGGGGTACACCGCATCATTCATCTATATTAAATCTTTGATAGATTTAAACATTTTTTCCTTTATTCAAATTTTTTATTGAAGGGGCGAGTACTTTTTGCCATTCTAAAATGGTTGGATTGCATGAATAATTTAACGCCCACCCTTAGCGGCCATCCAATAACCTTTTCAATATGGATCACCTCCCCCTCAACCCCTTGGGCTATCAGGGGAGATGGGTACAAACCCTATATTGCTCCGATACCCTTCGGACACCAAAGTAAAAGATTATCGGTGTTAGGTTTTTACAACCTTTTAAAATTTAATCCCAATTTGAAATGACAATAATTTAAAGAACAAAAGGCTATTCTGGGCCTTTTAGCCTTGCTTTTCTTAAATTTCGCCAGCTTGCACCTTCAACGTGATATTTTTTGAATTTGATACATCTTTAAAAATTCTACTCTAAGCTTAAGATGAATTTAGGAAGAAACCTTTCATCAATAGGTTATGTCAGGAAGTGTGTTTAATTAAGGATGCAAGATTCCAATACAAACAAGATTGTGGGCTAAATAAAAGCAAGTAATAAAATGATTAACTTAATAATTAGCCAAATGACCACCAACTGCGTGACAACCTTTTAAACCATTGAATTACCTAAATATCAAACTGCTCAGCCATAACAATATACCATATACCATTAAAAACATATAAAATTTTCACTTCTTATATATAAAGCTTCTTATTTTACTATGAAAATTAAAAAATTGCAGCAGAATATTATATTGTCATCCAACCTTAGTAACTATGGAAAATCTTATCAATAGGTTATTAGGAAGTGTGTTAAGTGAAGGATGTAAGATTCCAACATAAGAGTGGGAGTTAAAAGCAAGTAAAAATGAATTTTTTCTGTTTGTTTATAATATATTCATTCTTATACCATTCATCCAATTGTGATGAAACTCCAGTGAGTTGTTGTGTGCATGCCCGCAAAGGTTTCTGGATTTTTACAAGTATTTTTTCATAGTAAAATAAAAAGTTTTAAATGTAAGAAGTGAAACTTTTATATATTTTTAATGGTAATTGGTATATTGTTATGGCTGATCAGTTTGATGTTTGGTTGATTTGATAGTTATAATTATAAAAACTTACCCATAAATTTTAACCAATCAAACCGCATTTACTTTAAGCTCCACCAATAAGATTAAAGTTTGTTAATACTGTATATTATCTATTTGGTCCTTTTACCAATATTATTAACATGTGAATAGATATTGCATTTTTAAGTAAGTTACATCCAACTTTAAATATAACCTAGAAATCCTATTAAATATAAAGAATTCATAGTACTGATTATCTTAGTGATTTTATCCTTACTTGAACTGAAGAAAACTGCAGAATTACAATTTTAACACAAAGTTAAGCACTTCAATAGTTTTTGGTTATTTTGTAAAATCATTCGCTAAATTTTTGTTTTCTTTATCCTCACTTTAATTGCAGAATTATAATTTTAATGCAAAGGTATGTTTTAATAGTATCTGGATATTTAGGAAAAACATTCACTAAATTTTTGTTTTTTATGTTTACCAGTAAAAAGTATATTTTAGTTATTAGTTTTATTAGATGTTTGATCCCAACATAACATACTTAAATGTGAAGTGTGTTATTGGGATCATATCAAGGTAAGATTTTTAGTGGTTTTAATTGTTTTTCCTACCTTTAGCTATTAATCCATTACATTTAGTAGAAATTTGTTTTTCAGTATGATTATCTGAAATTATTTTTGTTCACCAGTCTCTTTTCAAGGTAAGCTTTTTTGATGGTTACACTTATTTTTCGCTAGATGTTAGTTTTCAGTATGATCATCTGTAATCATCTGAAATAGTTGCAAGTATCTTTTTAACATGAGTTTTTTTTCTTACTTGGTAATATTTTTTGTAATTTCAATAATCTGATTGCAGCATAAACTATTATAGTTGTCTATGTTTACTACTATCGTCAGGGTAAGTTTTTAATATTTTTGCTTGGTCAAATAAAAGTAGTAGTTCTGCAGATTTTGATTTAACCATAAACTGTTATCATCCCATATATCTACTAAAACTATTTTTAAAGTAAGTTTTGCTCTTTTCTACTTAATCTACTATCTATATATAGAAATTAATGTTTGTTTCTTTGTTTGTTTGTTTATAACATAGGCATTCCTATACCATTTATCTGATTGCAATGAAAATTCAGTGAATTGTTGTGCACACACCTACAAAGTTTTCTAAATTATTAAAACCACTTTACATTGTAGTAAAATAAGAAGATTTTTAACTAAGAAGTGAAAATTTTATATGTTCTTAATAATAATTGGTATAGCATTATGGCTGAGCAGTTAGATAATTGGTAAGTCAATAGTTGAATGGTTTTGCCAAGCAGTTGGTGATTTTAGGTTGATTATTAAGCTTGATGGTTTTAGTAAGAAGTTAGTGATTGGTTTTTTGCTAACTTAAATGGTTTTGGTATGTTGTTGGTGGTTTGTGGTTATTTGATAAGTTTAGTTTGGTTCTACTGTGCAGTTGGTGATTGGTTGATTTGGTATGTTCAATGGTTTTAGCTAAGCAGTTTAGAAATTTATCTATATATAGTTAGCTAAACTGATATTGCAAAGAAATATAAAAAACTAATAATAAAATGATGAGCCAACGTAGTTATCAAGTAGATTTAAAATTATCATGTATCTTCATTTACTTTGTTTGCTTTAAAGAATAAGATGTTAAGTTCTGTATTTTTAGTAGTTTTCAATCAAGTTAAAGTTAAGCGCTTATATCCTAGGATATGTTAGCTTGACTATTAGTTGTCCATACATGCTTAAAAATGACTACTTTGTTAAATTTCTTATTATGTTTTAAGATACCCTTTTAGGTTGTTTCCCCTAATTCATAAAATATCTTTGTCAGATTAGGTTGAATTTGGTTCAATAAATTAAAAGATAATAGGTCACATAAACACATAATTATTTTTAAATATAGAGATGTTTTGGTTAGCAGTTTGGTGGTATTTGATTGATCCAATAGGTTTAAATTTTATTAGATGAATGGTTGGTGCTTGTGGGAATCCAGCAAGTTTTATGCTCGCTGGTGCTGATAAAAGCCATATTTCACAAAACACATAAAACTAAAATTTAAACTTTTTTAAATAAAAGTAAAGTTTGGTTTTTAGAGGTTTTTTTATTAATTGCAGTCAAAAAACAAAAAGCAAACTCTCTTGATATCTTACCACTTTGTATTTAAACTATATTTAGGTTTGAAGGGAAATTAATGCTAAGTTTGGAATAGCTTCATAATGTTAAAATTAGGGAATATGGTGATTTGACCTATTGGAGCTTGGGAAACTTGCCTCACTTTTGTGGAACAGCTGATGGAAAGTTGGTTGCAGGTAGAATCAGTCCGTTGAGCAAGGATTTGGAATATCTGATCCAATCACCGTGAGGGAAAATTTTTACACCTGTTGGGACCCCCTAAAAGGCTATAAAAGGGGTTGGTCCCTGTGTAGGTGGTTTGACCCAGTTTTTAATGAAATGGAGAGAAACCTCAGATGGACTCCCATGATTCCACCACATGGATAATGCAATATGACTGCCCAAACTTGTGCTATTTGCCTGAGAGGTATTAACAAAAGTGTTACCCCAAATGAAGAATTCCACCAAGAATTGATCAGGGCTTTTTGTCCAATATTATCATTATTTTTGCTTAAACCACTTTTATCCCAATATTGGACTTGTAATTGTCCAACATTACCCCCTGATAACTTTTGGCAGATTTGTTTGATTCTGCCAAGTGGGTTGCACAAGGCAAAACCCACTGAGCAACGGACAAGCAATATGAGGATTGCTGGTCCTTGATAATTAATAACAGTAAAGACTTAATAAAGAGATATTGCCCTGACAATACCCCTTTATTTAATATAACACTAATGGCTACTTCTGTTAACCTTAACCATTCTACTTACTTCTCCAAAAGACCTCTCACCCTTGCATTCTCACACTCAACTCTTAATTCTCAGTATTCTTGACAGTTTCAACCCTTTACGCTTGGTAATTCTCTATTAACTATGAATTGGGGATTTCATTCTATCATAAAAGCTTCAGCAGAATTTCATTGATTTACCAAAATATGAATATTTTGATCAATTTGCCTTGCATCCACATAACTTCTGCTCAATCTTGAGACTTGCCTCAAATCTAAATTACAATCCATTGGAACTATAGCTTATTGTCAAGTCATATCAAAATTTTGACACCCCCTTTAGCCTATATTCACCCAAAACATTCTTCTCTCAAAGATGATAGGGCAATTGTTCAACATCACCCCCTCAAAAATGTTGGGGGGAGAATAGGGCCATAGGAGGCGGCCATGTACCAAGTTGATGATAATCCCTGTAGCTAAGTATTGATAGAATAATACGCACCTCTCTTGTAGATGATGACAAAAGGGCCTTCCCATATTGACCCAAGCTTACCACTTCTAGGAGTAATGCGGTTATGACAATACAGAACCAAGTCTGAAACTTGGAAAGAAGGTAGGGGGTTTGGAGCTCATTGGCAGCATGCCCTTTTTAGGCACCATTTTAGCTAGATTGGTTATATCCTCAGATTGGAGATGAATGATGCGCTGAACCAATCTTCTCATGACTTTCTCAGGTTCATCAACTTTAGAGGAAAAAACATCTTTAGCTAAGAGGGCAGGTATTCCTGGTTCCCATCCATACAAGACATGGAATGGTGACAGTTTCAGGGACCGGTGATAGCTAATCCAGTAGGCTATAAGAGCACTGGGTAGGAATTGATCCCAGTGAAGTGGATCAGAAGAGGTCATTTTTTGTAGGACAGAGACCAAGGTTCCATTGGCGCTCTCCACAGTCCCATTGGTAGAGAGATTATATGGAGCTGAGAAGAGTTGTTGGGCTCCCATGGAGGCATCCAGGATTTTGACTACTCTGGAGGTGAAGTTCTTACCATTATCACAGAGTAGTACTTGAGGACAGCCATGATGAGTGAAAATGTTTTGATGTAAAAATGTGGCAGTGGCCTTGGCCGGTTGAGTGGGGAGAACTAAGGCTTCAATCCACTTAGTAAAATGTCAATGCCAACTAGGATATACTGATTTCCACTGGTAGTCTGCAGGAGGGGACCTATCACGTCAAGGCTGACGTTATGAAAGGTTGTTGGGGGGTAGTTGGTTGATATTGATACCTAGTCTTAATACTAGACTGCTTCTTATAAGTTAGGCAGGCTTCCAAAACTTCAAAAATAGTTTCCATGGTTCCTTCCCAGTGGTACCAATACCTAATCCACTCATAGGGTTTCTTTGCTACCTGTGACCTAGTGTAGAGTGAGCTTTTAAGGAAGCAGGTACACGTTCTGAGGGAGAAGGTAAGGCAGCCACTTTGCCCCCACCTGCTTGTATAACTTCCCACTCTTCACTTTGGCGTTGAAGGAGTGCTGGGATAAAATTTTCTGGAAAGGCTCATCCAAAATCCTCCCAGCCATTGGGGGTCATTAGGAGGACATATAAACTCTCCGCCTCACTACTATCAAGGTGCAGGACTGGCAACTGAGTTAACCCATCAACATTCATGTGACAGGTTCCAGCACGGTGCTCAATCTTCATGTCATAATGCTGGAGCTTTAGAGACCAGCGGGCTAAAGGACCAGTAGGATCCTTCATGTTTTGTAACCATTTCAAAGAAGAATGGTCCATAATTACAGTGAAGGTAGTCTCATACAAGAAAGGGCGGTAGTGCTTCACAGCTAACAAAATGGCAAAGCACTCCTTCTCCATGATGCTGTAGTTGCGTTCTTCCTTTGACAGTATCTTACTGAAGTAGGACACAGGTTGATCTACGTCATCTTCATCCAATTGGCTAAGATGGCCCCAACGGCATAGTACAAGGCATTAATAAACAAGTTAACAATTCACCATAGTCAGGGTGCCTCAGGATAGGACGTTGTTGTGGAAGTTGTTTCAGCGTCTCAAAAGCGGCCTTCTGTCCAGCACCCCAATGGAAAGGGGTATTCTTAGTTAGTAAGCAAAAGAGGGGCTCACTGAGTTGGGCAAACTTAGGGATAAACTGATGATAATACCCCATAATCCTTAGAAATATCTGAATATCCCATAAATTTTTAGGGGGAGGCATTTTTGAGATTTCATTGACCTTATCTTATATAGTTGAATTTCCTCTTGAGAAATGGAGTGTCCAAGGAAATTCAATTTCCTTTGGAAAAAGGTATACTTTGAGGGTTTTAACTTGATATTTGGCTCACTTAAGCGTTGAAACACCTCCATCAAATGATCAAGATGTTTGTTGAAGGTTTTTGGGAACACCATGATGTCATCAAGATAGATGATGACACAAATTTATTTTAAATTCTGCAAGATGTGATTCATGGCACTCTGGAAAGTTGCAGGTGCATTGCACAACATTTGAGGTAATTGGGTGAGTTAGAAGAGACCCACACTTCATATAAGAGCCCATTTCTCCTGGTCTTGGGGAGAAAGGTCCATTTGCCAATAGCCGTAGCCAAGTCTATTGTGGTGAAGAAAATAGGTTTGGAGAGTTGTGCTGGGTGTTGTCAAAGCGGGGGATAGGATAGCTATCCTTTTTTATGAGGTTATTTAATTTGCGGTAGTCCATAACAACCCAATAACCTCAATCCTTCTTTTTAATTAGCAAAAGGGGGAAGACCAAGGGCTTTGTGAAAGAACTAGTAACCCCGCGTCTAGTAACTGTTTGAGCTTAGTCCTCATATGCTGTTCTTCAACCTTTGACTTGTGGTAAGGTTTTGACCAATAAGGATAAGCATCACCCACATTAATGGATTGGCTCCAGTCCTTCAATTGGCCATAGTCACTATCCTATTTGGAGAATATGTCACTAATCCATTTCAATAAAGTGTGAACTTTGTCAAGATTTTCTGGGGTCTGCTCATGCAATATATGGACATTGGGTAAGGTACATAACAGGTTATCCGTTGGCAGGCCCATATCCAACATAGAGCTAATAAAGTGAATCTGGTCAGTGTCCTTTACAGGGATTAATAAGCCTCCGCCAATCACCTGATGTTTTCTTACAATGAGGTCCTTGCTGGTGAGGTTTCCCAACAGAAGCTTTAAGCTTCTGGTAGGCTGGGTCTAGTATGCCAGGCAATACCCGAGTCTCTACAGGGCTAACGCCCTCATTACTTATGAGGTGCAACAAACAGTGGTGTGGGATTTGAAGCGTGATCTTTGTGTCAACCACATGTTGTTCACCTGGCTTAATAGCTACCTCGTCTTCAGCATAGAAAGGAATATCTTCCATAGCATCCACTGAATTGAGCAATTTTTTGTATTTTTCTCAGAGGTGATATAATGTAAAGGCAAAGCGAAAAATGGGTACTCAACCAGACAAAAATATTCATTCTTTCTGGAATATTTATTGGATAAAACTAAAGGGACTTCATAATTGAGTAATGAGAGAAAACCTTGCTTCATGTTGATTATTCCCTCATACTCAATCAAAAATTAGATAATTATGAGCATATCATAGGGGTTGTTGTCCAAGGTCACTGCGGGGCCAATAAGATGTGTGTTGGGATTTTCCCTGGGTTAGGTGAAAGCCTTGTCCAGGGGAAGGATCAATGCCCCCATTTGAGGGGCGTAAATCCCAAATGGCTTGCTAGATTCGAGAATAGGGGTCAGATCTATATTTTTAGTGAAAACCAAATTTGGACTTCATATAAGTTACTCCAAATTTGAGGAAATGGTACATCCCCATTCCTTGAGACATGTGACCTGGGGTATCACTTGACCTGGTTACAAGGGCGGCGAGATCTGAGTAAGGTTCAAGATAATGGGCAATCCAGAAGACCTAGAGAGATCCTACTTGGATGGGGCCACGATGATCCTTGAGGAACCATGTCCCCACATACCCTACTAAAATCCCTGAATATTAGTCTGATAAAGTCCTTTTTTCATAGGATTTAAGTTTATTTTATTTTTATCTAAGTTTAATTCAATCCAATGTCTAAAGTCTCATCCATTGTCACATCCAGAGCTGCCCCTGTCCTCTTGGCTGACCCAAGCCCCATGCATTTAGCCTAGTTATTGGATTTCCCAGCATTAGCACCAGCGAGCGCATCTGGGGGAAACCCAATAACTGGTGTTCACTACAGGGGGCTTCCAAGGCGCACACTGAGGATTTACCCTCAACTTTGGATGATAATTGACACACTGTGAGCATGCCAGATGCTGATCTTCTATCTTACCACCGATGGAACAGCCAAGACCCAATAATAGTTGGGACTGAGTTTCCAAGAAAATCCTTCAAGTGTGCCCCTGAAGACTTTGTGCATTTCCGAGCTCCCATTCTGCTGAAACCTTTTATGGACCTACTAAATACACCAGAAGAATTTAAAAAGGATGTACTTGAGACAAAATGCCAGCATCATAAAGAAAAAAAGATTAATGAAGGTAATAATTTATTACAGGGTCCAAGCATCACGTTTCAAGAGGATGTGGGATGCTCATAGAGAAGAAGCCTTTGAGGACATCACCCTGTGGGATGACTATTGGACACTAGGACCTGTCTACTGTGATGAGAGAAAAATGTTTAAGCTTCTCTCAGCTTTGGGCAAATTTGAAAAAAAATCGGCCAAGCTACAAAACATCCTCCAGTTGAAAAAAAGAAAGTCAAAATGATCTGAGTGCTCAAATTTAACAGAAATTATTTATTTTTAATACCAACCCTATTTTTATTTAGATAATAAAAATCAAAAACTTCAGCTCAATGTCAATTTCCACTCTGCTTATGAGCAGAAAATGGAAACAAAACGCATAGCCAATTAAAGCCCAAAATTGTCAAACAACAAATAAAATGCAGCAAGCAAGCATTAACAACATCAAATTGATGAAATTGGGACAAGTTGAGAACCAAAAATCCACTCTCAACAAAGGCAGCAAAATGAAGGAATTTTCAGGAAGCTTAAAAAACAATCAGTGTGATGATGCAATTTTGACGCCAGGCAAAATACCTGGGACTTACTTTGCACCATTCAGGATAAGCTTGATAACTCCTTTCCAGCAACACTACCACTTTCCAACTTTGATGGCGCCCCTCTAGAGATCAGGCCACCTATTACTAAAACAAAAAGTCTATGATTACTCAGTTTGGTTCTCAGATGGGGATAGCGCTGATCTCCATGAAAACGTGAGTCCTGAAAAAGTGAAGCTCAATGACTCCTTTCCAGCAATCCTACCACTTTCCAATTTTGATGGCGCCCCTCCCAAGATTGGAACAAATATAATTAAAATAAAAAATCTAGATTACCCAGTTCAGCTCTCAGATTGGGATAGCGCTGATCCAAACAAAAATGAGAGTCAAGAAAAAGTGAAGCTCAAAGAACCAGCTGACACTACCTCCTCTACTAATGCCTACCTTTCAGCCCACTTTGCATTTCCCTCTCAAACCTTGTTGCACGGTTTGCTTTTGGTTGCAACTGGGATTTATTCGCCCCAATCCTGAGATGGTGGCTCAGCGTCTCTCAAAGAGGCCTCCCTATCAGAATCTTCAGGGGGCCAAACCCTAGCTTCGCCTGATCATCTTCTAAGCTCGTGGGGTCACTCGCCCACGCTACCCACTGTCAACAACCTTTTCTCTGAGTCTTACCTAGATCTGCTGGCAGATAAGGTGATTGCAAGATGCCAGGTTCTAATGGCAAACAAAATGAACTGAAAGTTTAAAGAGGCTGAAGCCCACATGAACAAGTTGGTGCAGGAGAAGTGTGAATGGATAGCACATATGGAGGCAGAGTTGAAGGCCTCCAAGTTTGAAGTTATGCATGAATGAAGGCTGCTGGTTGGCCTGCAGTTGGAAATATGGGACAAGACCAACTGGATCAAAACACTCACTATTAAAACTCGCACTTAGGCTGGAATTATCAGACCTCAAGATGGATTACCTTGAAACCAAACGGCAGCCCAAAGCCAGCTACCTCAAAATATTGGATTGCTCAGCCAACAGCAGCTCGCAGATTGAGGAACTTAAGACCACCTTTTCCAAAGAACAAACTGAATTACCTATGAGGGCCTTAGCCAATGAATTTGTCCAGCTTCAAACCCTAATCACACATGAGACCTTTGAGTCAACTATGAGGGCCTTAGCCAATGTTTTTGTCCAGCTTTAAACCCTAACCACACCAGGCACTATCACTGACCTGATCTGCATTTCGCCTGAGGCTCTGTACGCCACAAACATGAGTCCTCTGACCCTCAGGCCACAACTTGCTCCCCTAGGCCAAGGCTTGGAGGGGGCTCTGTCAGGATTTTCCCTAGGTTAGGTGAAAGCCTTATCCAGGGGAAGGATTGATACCCCCATTTGAGGGGCATAAATCCCAAATGGCTCAATAGCTTCGAGAAAGGGGTTGGATCTATGTTGTTAATAAATATTGCGAATTCATGACTTCATATAAGTTACTCCAAATTTGAGGAAACGGTACATCCCATTCCTTGAGACATGTGACCTGGGGTATCACTTGACCTGGTCATGAGGATGGCGAGATCTGAGTAAGGTTTAAGATAATGGGCAATTCAGAAAGCCTAGAGAGATCCTACTTGGATGGGGCCATGATGATCCTTGAGGAACCATGTCCCCACATACCCTATTAAAATCCCTGAATATTAGTCTAATAAAGTCCTTTTTTCATAGGATTTAAGTTTATCTTATTTTTATCTAAGTTTAATTTAATCCAATGTCTAAAGTCTCATCCATTGTCACATCCAGAGCCGCCCCTGTCCTCTCAGCTGACTCAAGCCCCATGCATTCAGCCTACTTATTGGGTTTCCCAGCATTAGCATCAGCGAGCGCATCTGGGGGAAACCCAATATTGAGCTTCCCAATTATAATGGGAAGGGAAGAGTATGCTCTGATGGCACGGGTGTTGTTTATCCCTGAAGTTCCAAATTCTTGATTGTACTATAAGTCAGACACCAGCTTGATATTTTTCATCAGCTTTAAGGAGATTACGTTCACTGGGGATCTATTATCCAGGATGGCCATCAACCAGACTTTTTGAATAACGACTTCCACCTTGGTGAGTGTTCCTCCAAAGTTAGGAGACAGAGCTAAAAACTTCTTGAGCTGGAAGGTGGAGGTTAGTTTGCAAGCAGTATCAGGGAAATTCTCCAAGATGGACTTAATGGTGTGACCTCGCTGGATTGAACAAATCAAGCCAGTTAGGAGCTGATCAGCATCTCTGGTGGTGACAAAAACTGCAGGACACCATAGAACTTGTCCAAGAACATATCTTCAGTATAGTGGTCTTGTCTACTCCTCTAGCATTCAAACAACCAGGAACCTTTACTTCAGAAGGTACTCCTAGTATGTTTCAATCAACATCCCTCATAACCCCCTTCCAATTCATCCCTGGGAGTATTTTCAACAAGGGGTAATGAAGTAATTGGTAAGTGAGTCAGGCACATGAGATTCGTCAGCAATAGGAGTGCTTATCCCTACGCCAACATTCTTTCCCTGAACCTGCTCCTCAATGTTGACTTTCTTTTTCCAGCACACAGTCTCATAGTGCCCAACCTTGTTGCATTAGGCACATTGGGGACGGTCAGGCCGCTTGGCTTTTGGTTTTTGGTCCTCAAGACCCATAGTATGAAGAGTCTCCTTTTTGTCTTTAATAGCCAGGACCCAGGGCTTGGGCTTTTGATCCTCAATGGCCAAAACGCGTGGTCTGGATACTACTCTACAATAAAATTCAAGTTTGTGGAAGTCAGCAACATCTAGCAGAGCCTCTAAGATATCCTGGACTTTGCATAAATAGCGCTTGACGGAAGCGATGTGCATTGCCAAAGGAGGGCGTGACGCCAACCCAGTCAAGATAGTGGCAACAGCATCATCCAAGGTCAACATCTTAGAAGTTAACAATGTCTGTGCTACAATATAGACCATTTTACAAAGGCAACCACTGACTCTCCTCTTCTTATGCTAATGTGCATGAACGCTTGCTTCTTCATGCCTAAGCTTTGTTTTGATCCAAACTTGTCAATGAGCGCCTCCTTAACCTCGGACCAGGTGTTAAGGGCATCCATATGAGGCACCATCACCTCCTGGGCCATGCAACTCAAACAAGAGAGGATATGTTTGACCTTTTGAAGGTCAGTCGCCCCTTTCATAGCAGCCTTATAGACATATAAAACAAAATGATGCTACTCTCTCCAGGGATAAACTTGTCCTTAAAAGTTGGTTTGAATGAAACATGATCGCCCCCAGAGAGGATATGAGCTGCAGAAGCATCTGTACCTGTGGTCTCTGAGCGAAGGTCCAACTGAAAAAGGAGTGAGAGAGCCAATTGAGCTGGTCTTGTATATCTTAAATCCTGCTTTTCATGGCGGTAATAGACTTTTGGGAGGCGGATATACATAAAGCCATTCTGGCTTCTATCCCCAGCTTTTGAGTTTACAATTCTTCAACCCGACTCTCCAGTGCCTTGACTTTAAAAAGGAGTTGTGACACAAGAAGCATAGGTTTTTGTCAGCTTCCACACCCCCACGCTCTTTTTGAGTCCCTCTTTCATCTGTTTACACCCTTTGTTGCCAGGAGGGTGGGAGCCTTTCACATGTATGTCATTTTTAATCTTTTCATACTTCACTAAACCTGCGTCAATTAATAATGCACATCATTCAACAGTGTGTACCCTTCAAGAGAGGTCTTGACTCCTTAAGCTTCTTTTTCACATTTTCTAACCTGTCAAGCTAAATATCTGGTATTCTCAAGAGAAGCTTTAAGGGCTAGCTCCTTTTCCAGTTGAACAACTTTGACCTCTAGAGCGAGAGTAGCCCTAGAAGGTTCTTGCAACATACGTCGCTCAAGTTTTTTTTTGCGTGACAAGGCTTGGGCAAGTTTTTGCTCCACCAAAGCACACGTTGTTCATCCCCAGGTTGAGGGGTGGACGTGTGTTCCAAGAGGTCGCAGTGAGTTTTCTCTTCATGCTTTTCAATTTCCTTGGCAAACTCCTCAAGTAGAGAGCAGGTGCTAGCGGCGGATGCATCTAACTCATCCTGAAAAATTCAAAGCCTCCTCTGCATACTATACTACGCCAGTATCTATGATGGTGAGCCGCTCATGCAACTTAATAATGAATTTGTGGTTTGCCTCCACACCAAATTGCGCTGATCTAATATGTTTAGAGGTCAGATTGTATAAATTATAATAAGCTAATCTTAGAGCATCATAATTTGCCAGGTGTCGGTGCAACTCTTAATGATGGATGGCTAATAGGTGTATAATGTGGAACAATGCAGGATGGGCAAATTTGCGGACATAGGTAGTCAGATTGTTAAGATGACTATAGGCTTCAGAAAGGGTTTGTGTCTCATAGATGTACATTAGACAGTCCTATACAGAAGAATCTCTTTCTTATGAAACAATATTGACAGGGTTTAATATGCCGTGAGTTAGGTTTATCAATGCTTTAGCTGCAGGCCAGGTAAGGCGGTGAGACTCTGGTATCAGGATTCGTTCAAACTGCTCTCCTTCAAACAATAAGGTGGGGCTTTTTATACGGCCATCTTCTGCCCCATCTCCATTTATCACCCAGCTATTAACAATTCCAGCAGGTGCGCCCTCCAATTTGGTGATAATTAAACTGGTGGTATACAGGATCCCCAGTAGTGAACACCACTTAGTGGTAATCTAGCAAGTTTTATGCTTGCTGGTGCTGATAACAGCTGAATTTCCACAAAACACTTAGTACTAAAAGTAATACTTTTTTGAATAAAAGTAAAGATCTGGTTTTAGAGGTTTTTTTATTAGTTGTGATCAAGAAACAAAAAGTGAATCCTCTCAATATCTTACAACTTTGTATTTAAACTGTATTAAGGTTTGAAGGAAAATCAATGCTAAGTTTGGAATCGCTTCATAATGTTCAAATTAAAGAATATGGTGATTTGACCTATTGGAGCTTGGTAAACTTACCTCGCTTTTGTGGAATGGCCAATGAAAAGTTGGTTGCAGGTAGGATCAGTCTGGTGGGCAAGAATTTGATATATCTGATCCAATCACCGTGAGGGAAAAGTTTCACACCTGTTGGGACCCCTTTCAAGGCTATAAAAGGGGGTGTCCCCGCATAGGTGGTTTGACTAAATTGTTAGTGGAACAAGGAGGAACCTCAGATGGACTTTTCTGATTTTGCCGCATGATCAGTGCAATCTGACTGCCTGAACTCATGCTATATGCTCAAGAGGTATTAACAAAAGTGTTAACCTGATTTTAGGGATTCCACCAAGAATTGACTAGGGTCTTTTGAATGATATTATCATTATTTTTGCTTAAAACGCTTTTATCACAATATCTGATTTGTAATTGGCAAAAATTACGCCCTTTCAGCCTATTTTCGCAAAAACATTCTTCTCTTGAATCTGTGAGAGCAATTTTCTGACAGTGCTTTTTAGTCAGCTCAATAAAAATGGTTTTTAGGTAAGTGTTTGGTGATTTTTTATTGATTCAAAATTCAAATTGGATTAATCTGATTGTTGGTAAATTTTGGTTGATTTGATAAAGCTTAATTTTATTTGGCTGAATAGAAGGTTAAATTTGGTTGTTTATTAGATAAAATTGGTTTTTCTGAGTGTTTGGTGGGTTTTGGTTTATTTAATAGGTTAATTGGCTTTGCTGAGTAGTTTGATGGTACTAGAATAATTTGATTGATACAATTGGTTTTGACTAAGTAGGTGTGGCTTTTGATTGATTTGATAGATTCAACTGTATTAGTAAGCAGTTGATGATTAATCAGTTTGACATGCTCAATGGTAATGAGAGAAATTCATTTTATATATAATATAAAACCTAAATTAATCAGTCCAAATTAGTTGATAATAATAAACCTGAGCAACGCTAGATAACTCTGCTGTAATGGTTGGGTTGAACTAATTGGTATATATAACTCAAGATTCAAATTTATGAATCTCTAGTTGAAAGGATTTTTGGGTTATTTTGTGGTTTATGCAGGGTTTGGCACTGGGCTGTGCCACTCCTGATCTATTCTTTATGCTCTTAAGGGCTAAAGAATAGTGCAGAAGGGGCTTTCCAGAAGGATGTCCTTTTAAGGTTGTGCCCACGTGATTCTGAACTCAGTTCAGAATTCTTTGTCATTTCCCACCCTTGAGTGGGTTCTATGGTGGCCTCAGGGCAGCCCTTGCCTTGTCTTACCTGGTATCCCACAGTGATTCAAGTTTTTGCACCTGTAACAAAAATTTTGGGTTATTAAGGCTTTGATCCTCCAATTCTCTGGTTTTATTCTTGTGTGGTTCAAGGTGCCATTATACTATTGGGATTGAATTTATACACAGGTTTATTTTTGTAAATAAATAATACAAGGCTAAATTTGGGGCTGAAATCCTCGCTTACCTGTGTCATATTTTCTCTTTTTTAAATTTCCTAATTCTAGGGTGTATTGGTGAGTATGTAGAGGCGTAACACTTATATTGAGGGAGTTTTACATCAGAAAATCATTTGTCATCAAAATTGATCTACCACAGCAAGATGTTGGTCAAAAGCTGGGAAGTTTTTGATCATTACATCTGCTAGTCTTTAATAAAAGTAAACTTTTTTTGCCCCAAATCAAAATATTAATTGAAGGTGCAAATATTTTTCTTTTCTATTTTATAAGGGTTGATTTTTGGATTTTTGCCCACCTTTTTCAGCTCCCTAGGTTATCTGCTGGTTTGCTAAGGGATAAGTCCCACTAGCAAATGATTTGGATATCAGTTGATTTTGATATCATTTTAACATTGAAAGCAAATTTTTGGGTAATTCCCCAAGTTTGGATCTATTGGGGTCAATCTAAGCAAATGCCTAAAATTTTGTCAGGCAGTTTTGCAGATGAAATCAAGGTATCTGATAGTTGGTCATTAATAAACTATTAGATGTTAAATTGGGATTGGTCAGGTTTCATCACTAACTGATTAAAAATTTATTTAGGAGTTGTGAGGCGAGTGATGCCACAAAATCTAGCAAATCAATCAGTTAGTTTGCAACCTGCTATAATTGGTAAAGAGTCCCATTACCCAAGCAGGTTGCTAACCAAATGCGTTCATTTTGATGTGATCAAGCAGAAATAGGGACACATTTTCTGGCTCTTTCCGTCTTTATATTTCAAGGATATTCAAAGAAGGAATCCTTAGCCAGTGGAGAAGACCATCACGGGAAGAGACTTTGAAGGAAAATCAATGGCAACAGCTGACATTTCCTTTCTGAGGTGCCAACAAAGTAGTTGGGCGCCAAATTCCCCCATAAAATTCCTTGTTTGTTATAATAATAAAGCATATCATACATAAGATCAGATCATAATTATTTAAGATAGGCTTAAGATTAGTAAAATCTTATTTAGGTCAAACATCCTGGGGTTAATACAGGTGTTAAGGAATTAGTCGTCAGGGTTGACCAAGATCCTTGTATGGCAGGTAGCCATAACAGACATTGGCTTATGTCTCTAGTATCTTGAAGTAAAGAAAAATCACTGGGATGTAAAAGGTTACCTGACTGAGGTGGAAATCAATTTATAAAGAAGATTGGTGGCTAACTGTTGTACAAAATTAGCACTTCTTTATCTCTTGCTTCAGACCATCCTGCTTTTGTGAAAATGTGACTGATTGAGAGGGAATCAATTATAGTGAAGATGAAAGGCTAACTGTTAACACAATACTACTTCTCTATTTTCTACAACGAGTCATTTTAAATTGTATACTTTTTTATATCCCATCATATTCTATACCAAAAGATCAAACACTAGATCAAATATCAACCATAAGCTCTATTCATATTTAGTTTATTTTTTAGTACAATAACTGTTGATTCTTTTTTGTGATAAAGAGCAAGGATCAGACATCCTTAGAAGAGAAGCAGACCTTGAAGTAGATCTTTTCCAGCTCAGCATGATAGAAATTAAGGCAAAAACCTCTTTCTGCTAAGCATCACTTTTCGAAAATCAATTCAGCCTGATATTTAGCTCCACTAAAGAGATTTACGAAAACTATTAGCAAATATGGCGGGAAACCCCGCAAAAGAACCCGCAGGCTATGCCAAACGAGCCAGCACCACCCCCAAACGAAGCAACCCTCGGTTACCCACCTCAGGGTCAACCAGAATCACCCGCTCTCAAGCAGCAGCCATGAAAGCAGGCACCACCCCCAACCTGGAGCTACTCCAACTAGCGCCAGTTCACCGGATCGCACTTCTGCAACCTGCACGCCTAACAGCTCTGTGTGTGCTGCCTCCCACCAACCCGCTGGGCCCCCTCCAACCAAGGAGGCCATCACCCATGCTGTTTTAATGGCGTCTGCTCAGTTGAATGCAACTCAGCCCATCCAGACATTCACCTCCCCCATTGTGTCAGCTAATTCAGCCCCATCTATTATTGCTGACACCGTGTTTCTGGCTCCCTCCATGAGGGGCGATACCCAGCTACCTGGCCCCCAAATCCTCAGATGTAAGGTTGGATTAGCCGCACATTCTGGTTCACTAAGCACCAAATTGGGACAATCTACTCTTCCCAATGAGGATTCAAATGGTTCGGATTTTGGAACTTCACACCAGTTCCAATCTCACCCGTCCCATTTAAACCCTGTAATTGGCACTTTTCAAGTCGGCACTTTATCGCAATATACTGAAAACGACCAATTCACTAATCAGCCAATGAGTTTTGCACACGAAATCACAGCAAACACTCGGGCTGAATTTACCCAAATAGATTGGGATGGTGATGAAATATCTCCCTCCTCCCAATTGGCTGGAGTTAATTCCGATCTGGATGGGACTCCCCAATTTAGCAAGGCCCAACAATCACCTGGCCCCAAACCCTCGGATGTAAGGTTGGATTAGCCGCACATTCTGGTTCACTAAGCACCAAATTGGGACAATATACTCTTCCCAATGGGGATTTAAATGGTTCAGATTTTGGAACTTCACACCAGTTCCAATCTCACCCGTCCCATTTAAACCCCATAATCAGCACTTCTCAAGTCGGCACTTTATCTCAATATGCTGAAAACGACCAATTCACCAATCAGCCAGTGAGTTTTGCCCACAAAATCACAGCAAATACTCGGGCTGAATTTACCCAAATAGATTGGGATGGTGATGAAACATCTCCCTCCTCCCAACTGTCTGGAGTTAATTCCAATCTGGATGGGCCTCCCCAATTTAGCGAGGCCCAACAAACCGCCCCTCAATTTAATATGACGCCAGCAACTGCTGTAACATTCCAGAAACAAGGGAACTCCGCAAACTTGTCCAAACCAACAGCTCACACTCAACCTGTAATTGCAGCCCAAAGCAAACACAAACGTACCAAAGGAGCCACTGGGGCGTGGCAAAAACCTCTGGCACCAACGCTACCCAAAGCTGATCCCGTGAAGTGGCGTTTATTGCTGATGTTAAGAAGAAATGGGCCGAAACTAGAGCGCAAAAAGCTCTACCTCGCTCAACCCTCTCCCACGCAATTCGCCTTTATTATGGGCATAACCCTGTTGAATTCTATACAGAGGATTACTTCTCATACTTTGCAGCAATTGCGGAGACATTCCCTATTAACACCACCATCCATGAATCAGTGGAGGGCCACTACATCGATGTGGGCTTCACTGAAGCTGCCCTTGCTGACCATGCTGCCACCCTCCAGGTCATTATTCCACGCAGATCTCTTCGCATCTCCCGCACACGCTCTCACCTGGAGAAAATTTCATGGGTTACTTTTTCCAACCTACCAACGACTGTTGATCCTGAGTCTCTTAAACTGGCACTCCATCGTGGTTTAATGGAGTTTGGGTCTGTTCTTCAGTGGACTTTAGCGTCCCATCTTAATATGCTCCCACTCAAAGAGCTCGCACTGCTAGGGCGTCGTTCATCCCCTCCCCCACTGTATCCCGTAACATTGAGGTTATTCCTCGTGTGGCGGTAGTTGGGGCATGCCCTGAGATCTTTTTTGTCGACCCTGATCAGGCGCGCCCCGGTGTTCATGGTGTAACGCCCTTGGACACTTGTATAGTGGCTGCACAGCTCGAAAACAAGCCCTCTTAGCCACCACCCAGGGGCCTAAACCAGGCCAAAAACGATCC